>JANHZT010007262.1:209404-223538 GCA_032468215.1 Stegonotus admiraltiensis | reverse complement strand
TGAAGGCTATCGCTTAACGCATTGTAAGCCACCCTGAGTCTCCGGAGAAGGGCGGCATATAAATCAAAGCAAAAAAAGCAAAAAAAAAAAAGAGAGAGAGAAAGCATAAAAACTCCCAGTCAGGAATGGGCACAATTGGTACACATGACAGCAAACCTATGCAAAAGCCTCTCTTATTACTGTGCTGCTGCTTACTTTTTCTCCGATCATCTTCTGGATCAAGTTTTCATTTTTCATTAGCTTCTCAAATGTAACTTATCTACTTATCTGAAACTGCATTTTAGTAACACGAAATTAATGCAGAAAGACACAAAAATGAACAACAAACTTCTTAAGCAAAGAACAAATTAAAACAAATGAAACCTCACAGTGCTATTTTATAACTGCAGTTGTTAATCTGCAGTTGGAAGAAACCTTCAAAGTCTACTGACTTACACTGCCCTCTGCTGATAAAATTGTAAAGAGCTTCTCTGCACTGAGAATTTCTGGAAAAAATAGTTTTCTGAAGCACAGTCCTAGGTGGTAGTTTTGGCCAAGAAGCTTCACTCTAAAAAGGAAATTTAGTAGCATAGAATAACGCCAAGTTCCTGTATTGTCATATTATGATGATTGCTTTAATAGCAGACTGGTAATAACAGCATTATGCTATGAATGGGGACGTTGTGATTTATTTTTCTAGTCATAGAATATGTACCCAGCTGTAGTTTATTGTTTACAACCTAGAAAATTCATTATTTGCACACATACATCTATGTATATTTATCAGAAAGCATGTTTTTATCTAAGAAAGCTGTCAGAAACTCTCCAATAAATGCTGTAGTCCAGGATCCACGAAGATTTCCATGTTTGGCTAATGAAATCCCAAAACGTGTGTTTTAACATTTGGGATTACATGTTACTTTTGTCAACTTTATGCTATAGCAAGACAAAATGTATTCCTGTTGCTTAGCAAGGCTATTCATACAATAGGATTAAGTCCATACTTACATCATTATATCTAAAACATAAAAACAATATCCTGAAACTGTATCCACTTAAAAAAAAAGTTTCTGAGGATTTGGCATAATATTTCATTTATATAGAAAACATATGAAAAAATGAGAATACAGATTAATATTAAACTATGTTCACTAAATTCAGCCATCAACATAAATCCTCTTAATGTACTATTGCAAGCAAATCATAAAATCCTAGTATTAAGACAAAATAAGCTGTATGATTTGAAGAAATACCCTGCACATGTATGTAGGAAATATCTGTGTGAATAACAGCAAAGCAAAAACATTTCTTATTATGATAGCAATCATGTTAGCTGCAGATGATCCTTTCAATTTGAACCCAATTCTTAAGTTGCTTCTTCAGATTTGTTAGATTTTTATTAGATATGCAGCAGCTGATATCCCGCATTTAATTCTGAATTAACTTGCTATTTTCAGATAAAAAAACTTCTCTCCTTTATTAGTACATTATAATCAAATAGCAAAAACTGAACATAGAACAGTAGTTCTCCTTTAACTTCAGTAACACCTTATATAACACCTGCTACCAATCAACAGAAGGGGAAAAAATGGGGAATAGAGATTCAGTCTCTCTTGTTACAGGTGTATTGTAACTATATTTTAGCTTTTCATACAGAGAATCTAAATACACTTAAAATATTTATGCCCTTCCTTCCTCAAAGTTAAACTGTAACTTCCTTCCTCAAAGTGAAAGTATATTAGATCTCTAGTAATTTCTGGGAAAAAGAGGAAAATAGGCTTCCTACAAATATTCCAAAGGCTCAGAAATGAGGGAAAGAAGATAATAATCCCTAATTATTAGCGCACTCAGGAACTGGTAATTATAAGCTATATTGATGTATCCTTCTTAATAGCAACAATGAAGACAAGAGCTGTTGTAGAAAAGGAAAGCTCTTTTCAGTTATTAAATTAAAGATATGCACTATCCAATAAATTAATAACAATGCAATATAATCAAATGTTGTGGTCAAGTAGTAAATCATTATTTTTTTCTGCAAATTTGTATTGATAAAGTTCCTTAGGTAGACAAAATATGTCTTGACATTGGGTACAAGTGGCATTTTACAGGTCTAAGCTCCAGGAATGAGATTGATAAATTACAAAACTGATTGACAATCTCTGTGCTTACACCTTTCCAAGTACAGGTCAATTGTAGGTCAGTATACTGGCAGGGAAAGTATTTGGGTGCTCCTATTGTGAGATGATAAGTAGGAAGGTGCAGCCTTGTATTTTGTGAGATTTATATTCTAGAGACTCAAGGGTTAAGTCATCCCACCAATAATTACTTATATGAATTATTAACCTGAAGCCATTCATTACTAGGATGATTGGAAAATGTGATTGTGAGCCTAAATAATGTTGCATGGATTCTATGATTGTTGATGATTAGTAGGAAAGGTTCAATCCATTGGAAGTAATTTGGAGAGTAAGACTCTTAATGTGAAGTAGAAGATCAACAGGTGGTAGAGAGGGAATATTAATTTGCAATGGAAAATTGAAAAGAAAGATTTTATACCATGCCATAATGAATTTTGTTGCCCTGGTTTAACAAGACCTCTTGTATAAATAATCATGGCTTTTTACATCCTTGCCATATCACAGCTACAGAAGTATAATTGGCAATATCTTACACAGGATATGAAAACACTATGTTTCCCCAACAAATACAAGCTTATCTCGCTTTCAAAATTCTTTCCCAAACCGTAAGACAGCAAAGAAAAGCCATACGTTTCTCAATTAAATCTGACCTTGGAGGCTCCTCTTTCTCATAATAATAGCAATGCTAGGAAATGTGATTAACAGTTTGCTTAACCTTTAAAACTAATCTGAATAACAGTTTTTTAACCTTTACAACTAATCTCACATCATCCTCATTATGGACATTGGGGGAGTACTGAAAAGCTGCTTCATTATATTTCTATGCCAGCTTTGGATCTAAAACAGAAAGAAACTGAACCGGAGTTGCCAGCAGATTTATTGCTTTGAATAAAGGCATATAGTTCAGAAATTGTCAACATGGAGGAACTGTCAACAGCCACGATACTCCACTGAACCTACAAGAAACATATTGTAAAAATCTAAAAATTAGACAAAAGTTCACCAACTTTTTTTTTGAAATATTGGTATTCTAAGAACCCACAAGCTCTTAAATTTAAGCTTCTTAAATGAAGTCAAGCAAGACTTTACAGCTCAGGCAATTTTGTAGTTCTTGGGACTGAGATTATGTAATTTTATTATACTACTAAAAGGCCATAATAAAGTTTGCTTCCTTGTTTGCATGTGATCTGGATATCTTGGTAAAACTCTGGTATTTTACCATTCCAATGCCCCAGCCTAAAATTACACAATGACGCTATTGTCTGAAAATATCAGTCAGCCATAATTTAGATTAATTATTCAGCTTTTTAAGTAGAAAATCATCCCAATGCTTTTCAAATTACAATGTTTTAATATATATTCAAATATTTTAATCATATGCTAGTTAGGGGCATAACTAACTAATTCTGGAAACAGAAATTCCAGTGTTCTTTCCTGTTATCTGCTACATCAGTGATCTTACATCAGTTTTCTGCATCTTTTAAGGCCAAAGTGACATTCTCTTTATACATGAAATGAAGCTGTAGATTAAATATTTTCTTACTAAATCAGATATAAATGGTAAGAATGGGATGGGTCATTATTCCTGGAAATATGGCTCACAGTGTGATTGTGCTGGAGATGGAAAAGTTAAGGTCAAGATAGAATCCTTAGAAGAAACTCATATAGTTTCAGTTGACATAGACAGAAATCTACATCTGAGAAGAGGGAATGGGAAGATTTTTATTTTCTTTTTTGCAAGCTTTTAAAAATTTTAGCCCAGATTTTGGATGTTTGGTTAATTCCTGTGCTATTTTCTCTTCACAATTCCATGTAAAGGCCAATTCTTCAGATAGAATTTTTCAGAAAGTGTACAGCAACAGCTAGCAACATGTGGCTTATCACAACCATGTACAATTAATGAACTCACATCTCTGGTATGAGTTATATATCTGTTTTCCTTAACTGAAAGAGCAAGAAGGATGTCAAAAAGAGAAAGAAAAGGTCTATTCCTGCCTATTCCTTTTTATTTATTTATTTAAATTCAAACATTTGAGAGGCCTAAAAATTTCCAACAGGAAGTAGTTATTTTTCTGTCTCCAGGAAATCCCTCTGCTTTACATCTTATTAATAAAGAACTCTTTCCTTTTAAAACGCTTTTCAAAGCCTCCATGAGGAGATAAGCAATTTCATGTGCTGATAGAATATAAACTTTGAAAAAAAATTATTGCGTTCTCCAAGGGTTGAGGTTTACTTAATTCCCTACAAGCAGGGTGCATATTTCAAGATGACAAGATTTCCAGAATGTGTGCAGTATTTAGGTCAATTGGAGAGTATCCATCAGTTCATAAAAATGTTTACCAGTGTGTATATGTGATTTTTTTTCCAAATTTTAGGTTGTAGTGCTTTATTCTGCAAAACAAACTTATTTTTGAACTATCATCGTGGGGGTTTTATTGGACAAGTTTTATTGGTTCCCCCCCAAACACACCCACATATTTTTTGAAATAGAGTATTGACCATATGGGGTGTGTGTGTGTGTGTGTGTATATATATATATATCATCATATCCAAATATATTTTACTTACAGTTTCTGCCAAAGTATTCTTTTTCCATATTTGTTAATAAATCTTAATTTTTCTATTCTTATTTTTCTAAACAGTATCTTCTTTCATCCTCAAATTTTTTTTTCTATTCTTAATCATATACATTCTCCTTAATTTTATTTTTTATTAATTCAATCTTTATCTTAATATATTTAAACAAACTTATTTTTGAACTATCATTGTGTTTTAAAGTATATAATGTTCACCCCTTACCGGAAAAAATAACTTTGTTTTCCTCTTTCCTAATATGCTACTGGTGAAAGTTTTTTTTTCAGGGCAAAACAAATCCCCAAGAGGCCAAGGCTTTTCAGAAAAGTACCTGTCTATCAGATTTGTGTAATCTTTTGGATTTGATTCTGAAAAGGTGCATTAAAGCTTCAAAGAATGGAAAGGCAACACCTGTAAGAGTTTCATTAAAATAGCTCTTCTTGTTTGCTGAAGCATAGTTTGCACACTTCTGGAAGCAAATGCAGAACAATCTAAAGCTCCTTTTCAGAACTAGATCCAAAGCACTGCACAATCTATTCTTTAGTTCAAAGTTTCTCAATCTTAGAAATTTTAAGGCATGTAGACTTCAATTCCAAGAATTGAATGCCAGCTGGGGACTTCTGGGAGTTGGCATTAGATACTTTAAAGTTGGCAAAGTTAAGAACACTGCTTTAGCAGTTACTGAGGTTTACACTGTCACTTGACTTTGGAGTTGATATCTTGCAATGTATTGTAGCAGAATAAACTATCTCAGAGTAGACTATTTCAGAGGGTAGAACAAGAAACAATGGGTGAAAACTAATCAAGTAGAGAAGCAACTTAGAACTAAGGAGAAACTTCCTGACAGTTAGAGCAATTGATCAGTGGAACAACTTGTCTTCAGAAATTGTGAATGCTTCAAAACTGTTTTTAAGAAGATGTTGGGTAACCATTTGTCTGAAGTGGTGTAGGGTTTCCTGCCTAAGCAGGGGGTTGGACTAGAAGACCTCCAAGGTCCCTTCCAACTCTGTTACTCTATTCTATTTTTTCTATTTGCTTTTTCCTACAAAGCTTTTTAGTCTATCTCAAAAATCAGTCCACAGCATCAAATGTTTAAATAACTACTTACCTTTAAAAAAATCTTAGAAAAGGTGTAACAAGAGTTTGAGATAAAGGTGAGGTTTTTTTTTTTTGCAGTTTACGGTTATTCCCCCACTTTTTAATCACAAACAGCAACGAAAGACAATTTCAATTTAACTAATTGGCTCATTAAGTTAGTCCATGGAAGCTCTGTTTTAAGCACCATAGAAAAAAGAAAGACTTTGGACCATTTAGTTATGAAATCAGCTAAGTGCGGATTTAATTTGTGGACAGCATCCCTTGAAATAGAAAGCATTTTTCAAACAAAAGCTTAAGCTATGAATAAACTAGACTAAATAAACACAGCCTGCACTGCCTAATGGCTTCACACAGAGTCTCTCCAAGTCCTGACTTGCATTAAACTAACAATGGAAGACCAGATAATGTAACATAATAATAGAAGAAATAGACTTATTATTAAATGCTTTACAAGCTGTCAAAAGATTACTGTGAGAATGAATTAGCCTGCTAATTTTTTTCTTCTTCTTCCAGTCAGGAACAAGAGAAAAGAATCCAATGTTGTAATTTAATAAATATTTTAAATCAGTTATTGACATTTAGTTTATTTGCATCTATAGGAAAGTGGGCAAACCCAATCTCACTTTAAATTAAAAAAGAAAGTATAGGTTCATGTGTAAGAAGAATGGACTATGCATGCAAACAATCACTGCAGGCTAAGTGAGAAAAATCTGCAGGAACTTCTGCTTATGGCTTCTGTGTTATTCAGAAACAGATAACGAAACATGACAATTATTCAATCTGTGCAGAAAAAAATGATATCAACTAGCAATTCTATTAAAATTTTATACTGCTATTTTTATTCTAATAATTGTAATTCCTTTTACAATGTTACATCTTTACTTTTTCACCAGGATTATGATAAAGTTTTAAAATTATTCTTAATAATTTGCCATCCTTGCATGTACAAAAAAGTATAAACAATAAAAGGAACAAGATGATGATTTTCTTCCATTTTATTTCCAAAATGCTTTTGGAGAAAAGACACGAGAAAGAAAATGGAAGTAGGAAGAACAATAAGGACACAGAATTGAATTCCAATATTGATAGAAAAGTTCCAATAGCATGAAAAAATAGAACATTTCTTCACAGTTGAAAGATATGAACAGGTGATCCAGTGCAACAAATGAAAACAAACCAATGACATAATCTGAGATTCCAGAAATTTGGAAGTGTATGGCCTACTATTCTGTCCTCTGTTCATGGAAAAGATATTCTGCCAGTCTTTCTTTGACCTATAAGAACATCATCATTGTATTAGATCACACCAATGGTCCAGCTGTTAATTGGGCTTTTTATTCTCTTGGTGGCCAACTGGATGCTTATGGGAAATTCACAAGAATATGTGATCAAGATTAACTGGATCTGGTTCTAAATACAATATAGAACTGGTCATTGATAAGCCTATCATCCATAATTTTGTCTAATTCCCAATTACAGGTATCAAATAGATATCTTGCAACAATAGGGCAGTGTGTGAAAAAGTCTTTTTAAAAATTCTATCTTGAATCTCCCACCTTTCATTTCATTAAATGATTCCACCTCCATATCATTTACCATTAATAACTTTTATGAAAGGAAAAGAAATATTATTGTGATATTAATACCATAGCAATGATATGTTTGTAATAATGTATAATATCAGACTATAATTTGCATTGGAGCATTTATTCTCAATGAATACAAGCAGGATATGAAGCAAAAGCTGGACAGTATATAGTAGTTCTGTAAAAGAGAAACCTGCAAAGAAAAGACTATTTGATTGCTAATCTCACTTGAATAGTTATGTTTGCATTCTTTGAGAAAATTTAAATATGAAAAATACTACATGAATGCAAATACTAATGTGCTTCCAGAGAAGATGATCTGTTCACAAAAGACAAATAGACAGGCAAGGAAGATGAAAACAGGAAGGTGAATCCTGCATCTAATGAGGCTATTCAATTTGAGGACTCAACAATAAGCATATTTAAAATGTTGCTCTCTTTCACATATTCACACCAGTATCAGAAGAGAAGCTCAAAACACTTTAAATGGTGCCAGCAAAATCCATTGAGTGCTTTTACTTGACAACCCTACTATTTGCTTTCATTATAATATAACTGGTTTGAGGAAATTATCACATTTAAATACAGTCACCTAAATAATGGACTTCAAATGCATTTCAGTTTTTTTTAAAAAATGGGACTGATTCTCTATAATTAGCATGTTTGCCAGATGAACCCTGCAAACTGCTAAGCTATGTAATTTTATAAAAAGTTCAAATCAACACACAACCAATTGTTACAAATTCTTTTTGTGCTTTTCTATGAATCAATGAAATTGGTGGGGATAATTATACTGGAGAAGAGAAAAGAGAGATGGTATAGAACCAGTGACCTATATAGTCAGCAGAAAGTTACACTCGGCTGAGTAGAAAGGCAGCTGTTAGGACTTTCCGAATGGAAACTGATAACTAACATTAGTCACTGAATGGAGTATATGCAATTAGGCCACTAAGAGATTTTTTTAAAATTAATAATTCCAAATATCCATTAGCAGATGTAGTAAATTACTCTAAAGGCTGCATTCATTGTTCATTACTAATGCTTGCCTACATAAAAAGATATTGCTCCTGCAATGTACAATATAAAAATAAATGTCAAAATTTCACTTCACAGTGCAAGTATAATAAGGATAAAAAAAATCAATGAATTGAAGAAATTGGAAAAATATATATTTAATAAACAAAGCATGCAGCGCATGGCTTTTGCAATTTTTTAAGCTAAAATCCTTTGAAATAAACTAAGATCTTGGGTCATATGACTCTGCCATGCAGTAAGTCCCATTAGCAGACATAGTTTTTTGTTCTTTCTTCAAAGTATCTTTGTTTTAGTGACATTTCCCTCTTCTGTTCTGTATTTGGAAATTATTTTACTAATGGACACAGAGAGTTCATAGCCCCTTTACATAATTTCTTTCAAATTTCCTGTTGGGTTGGGGGGGAAAAATAAAAATTTGTATGGCTCATCGCACAGTCAGCCAGATGTTTAAACTGGATTAGGCATTTTTATCCACCTAGGATAAAAACCTGGGGTTATTATTGGTATCACATTATTTAGTCTGCTTGAATGCCAGTCCAGCCATTCAGTTTTAAGCAGTTATAATGCACCGCTTACCAAACTGATACAATAGCATTCCTATCAACATTAGACTTGGATTGGCAGCTTTCCTGATCTTTTCAGATTTTGCGGATCCATGAAACTATAGGAAAAGCATTGTAAAAGCTGATGCCACAACTTTAAAGAAATTCATAACTCAATAACCATAAGCTCTTAGTTTGAAAAGTACTTCAGTAGTAATGAGAAGCATATTTGTTTGCATAGAATCTTATCAAAACACATGATGGTTCTTTAATCTCTAGTATAAAAGACAACATATCTCTTAATGCCAATTGTTGGAGACCATAACCTGTTTATTTTTCATAGAATTAACAAACTAGACTGGTTAGGCCTTTGGTCTAATCCAGCTTTTTGTGATCTGATAATACAAAAATTTTGTGATCTGATAATACAAAATGTGGCTAGAAAAAATTAAGAATGAGGTGGGTTTTTTTGAAAAAACCCACTATATAATAGAACGATTTTATTCACAATTAAGAGTCAAAATATTTATTAAAAAAAGCAAATTACACTTCTGTAAGGAGTAGCAAATTGAAAAACCAGTTAATAAAACTCTTCTCTAAAGGAGAAATAAATCTGAAGTTCAATAGCGTACTGTAATATGGAAAATAAGCATATTATAAAAGGTATTTTAGACATTTGGATTCAAGCTGAAGAGTAAGTATTCTGTATTTCTTCCCCTCTTTTGGGTCATCTATGGACCAATAGAGCAAAATATTATTGCTGGTGCCACTGAGCATGAATGAGTATTTTCAGAGTTCCCAAAATCAAGAACAAATTGCTTGAAATACTGGCATTGATTGCTCTTTAGAGATTTTCAATTTTATTGCTCTTAGCAGGCATGCAGAGCAGAAGATTAAAAAGCTGCAGATACAGGCTTCAAAAGTTCAGGCAACCGTAAGAAGGGAATAGAGTTCATTTTTATTGTCTGTGTTTCCAGCCCAATTTTTCCAATCTCACGTCTGGTAGCCCTACTGCTAAGTTTCTAGGCTTACCTCTTTTTGGTTCATATTTTAGTCTCTGCAATTAATGGTTGTGAGAATGATAAAAGTACAGTTTTGCACATGATTTCAAAATATGTAAATCAGCCTGCTTCAATGGTGGACTGCTGCTGGTTCAGACCGGTTCAGGAGAACTGGTAGGTGTAACCTGCGGGATGGGTCTGCCCCCCGCCCCAGAGTTATGCTGTCCTATTTAGCCGTGTTTTTTAAGCCACACACATGTGTGCAAGCCACACACACTCACATTTTCAGTGCTGGATGAACCGATTGTTAATTCATGTGCTGCCCACCTCTAGCCTGCTTCTTTTGTGGAAATTTATTCTGAAGAGGTAATAGTCACATTTCATCTTCTGTTCATTCATATTCCCGTTTGTATATTTAAAAGTTAGAATGTTAATTTCAAATATGAAAGGCTTAATCATTCTCCGATGGTCACCATTTCAGATTTCTCAAAATGCCATTCAGATCTTGGCATTCTGGGAAATCAAACCTGCTGGTGTTAGTTTAGTGAAGCCAGTAAATGTTTCAGATGCCCACTGAAAATCATTGAAACATTTTTGTCTCATTTGATAGCAAGCAGATGGAACTACTGAAAGAAGGTTTCCATATGCTTGCCTTTGAATAACATTCATATATAGTACAGCGGACAGAACAGAACACATGAAGTCAGTTCAGAGGCTAGAGGAATCATATTATGCTTGCCTTTAGTGGACTACTTTTCATCAGTTTCCATGTGAAACTCAAAATGCAGAAGCCCTTAATATTCTGAGATGAATAGGGAAACAAAATAATCTCTCATATTTAGGGGACCATTACATGCATTTCTACCATCTAAAACACAGATCTTTACATACGGTATAAGAATTCTCTGTGTAGAATTTCTTAATGAAAAAAGTTGAATGAAAAAGTTAGAAAGAAGTTGGATGCAGAGTTCACCTGTCTGCAGATGTTTGGGAAGCCAATATAGTTCTTCCTTTTCCAAAATCATTTGGCCCAAGTTTTAAATCAGAGTCTTGTATGTTTCAAAGTCAGGATCTGCAATATGTGTACAATTGTTAGATTGCAGCTCCTACAGTTTTTCTGATAGGATCATTACAATGCCTAGAGCTAATGAGCATTAGAGTTCAAAAACATTCACCAGGCCATTCCTGCCCTAAACTCTAAACATAAACAAAACAAAAACATGCCATAATTGGGGCTACTATAGAATTACTGAAATATTCAAAGTGAAACCAGAAGTTATCTAAAACTATTTAAGAAGAGCTGCTAAACTTTCAAGCACATACATTAGATTGCTACATCAAGATAATTTCCAGATCAGTTTTCCAAAGCAGAAATCCTAATATACTTATTCAAACTTTGCATTTAATCCTCCTAATCAAGACTATGAAATCTAGATTACTCTTGATACAAACAGGGATTTCAGGAAATTAGGCATCACATTTTGGAGGACACCAAGTCTGAGAAGATGGGTCTAAATTAACCATACTGACAGTAAAGCTATAGCATGATGTGCTGAGAAAAGAACAACCCAGCCAAGATTTGCAAAATGTAGCCATTCATCTGTAACTTCTGTTCTTGTACCTGTCATATCACATCAATAATGGCTAAGCAGAGGGTATGAGAAACTGCCTTTCTTTTCAGAAACACACACAAAATTTCGACAGGATTATACACGAGAAACTTGTGTATATCTCTGCCTATTTGATCTATAAAGGATGCATCGATACCAGCAAACCAATATCAAAAATCAAGCTCTTAGAATTAGGAATGTTTTAAAATGTCTGAAGTTGAATTCTATAAAACTGCTGGATTCAGGAAAAAGACCAAGAAAGTTAATGCCTAGTAGTGGGATATGGCACACAGAAGAAATAAACACAGAATCAAATAATACGTTTTACCATTATTTATAAATAGTCTTCCTCAACAATTCCAAGTGGTCCTCACAGTATCAAATACTGTGGAGAATCTCCATAGACAAATATAGGTAATTAGAAAACATTGGCAGAGATCAATAACATCCAGAGGAAAGCAAACCATATATAACTGTATTAACTGGGTAAAAGTTAATTTTATACTTTATTTAGATGAAACACCTTTTATTTATTTTGATAAGTGTTTCTGTAAATGTGTCTACAGTGATGTTGGCCTTATTTTACAGGGTCCCCATAGGCTTCCAAGCATGATTCAAGGTGCCATTTGTCACCTTTAAAGACCTGTGTGGCATAGGGCCTAGCTACTTGTGGTACTGCTTTTCTCCCACTGTTTCTGTTCACCCTACCAGATCTAACACACAGGGTATGGTCCAGATCCTTTCCTTCAAGCAATATCATATTGTTGGACCTAGAAATCTGTGATATTGCTGGCCTTGTAAAAAAACAAAACAAAAAAACCCTCCCAGATATCTAAATCTCATCAACACCTTTTAGCCTTTGGAAGTTCTGAAGAATTGGCTGTTTCCTAGGCATTTCAGGGAGGGTACTCAAGCTTTATTGTGGATTGGATTTTAGCATTAGAACACATAATTCATTTTAGGCATGACTGCTTTTAATTCTTCAGAATTTTAAACTTTGAAGGCCATTCAAAGTCACTTCTGTGAGATAAGTAGCCATTTATACAATCTAAATAAATAAACTTTTGCACGTTTATTCTAATTTTTGGTAAGATTATTCTATCCTCGTTGTGTGATGAGATAGATTATAGTTAAAAAACAAAAAGAAGGCAAGGAAAAAACAAGATTAAAAATATGCATTTAAGCCTTGTTCATCTTATATATGCGGCATCCCACAGACTGTTCCCATAGAAATGTGCCCCTTTCCCAATAGGTTGTCCATGATGGTTATTTATCTTTATTTAATTATTTGTTTACCAACAATTCCTGAAGGCACTAGGTCAACATATAAAATAATGTCTTTCTATCTGGAAATACACATAAAAAATAAAAAGATCAAAAGGATACAAAACACAACATGCAAATTCCATGTACTCACTAAACCCAACTTCACTTAGAACACCATCTTTTTCTTGTGCAAGAGACCATTTTCCTAAAGCAAAGCTGATTGAAAGCCTGCCAAGAGGCAGTCCTGAAGAATGGGATGGGAATTGAAAACATCTGCTTCCAAGGCCCTTTCAGGTGTCAAACCTGTGAGGACTGGATCTACAGTAAAATAAGATTAATTTATTAGATGGGTAAACAGATTAATACAGGAGAAGATGGTCTCTCAAGTAACAAGATCTAGAGAAATATGGGACCTTAAAGGAAACAACTAATAGCATGAAATGCATTGGAAGTCAACCAATAACCGAAATACCTTCCAGAACAGCAGAGTCACCCTAATATATCGAAGCCATCTGTGCCATGTTCTATATTAGCTGAAGGTCCCACATGTCTTTCTGGGCAGGCCCATGTACAGTGTGTTATAATAGTCCAAACGAGAGATAACCAAGGAATGAGATAGTGTGACAATGACTTTCCAGTCCAGGAATGGTTGCAATTGGTGTACAAGGTATAACTCTGAAAAAACCCTCCTAGCTACACCTGCCACTTCTCTTTAAACAAGAGCTGTGCATCTAAGAAAACATCCATATTGCAGAATATTTCTCACATGGGGAATACATTTAAAGTCACAAATTGTTAGATTTGCAAATCCAAAGTTACTCAGTCTTGGATGGATCTGAAATCTACTCTTCCTCTCTCTTCTCCATCCAGACTCTTAACAGCATCTAGCCACTGGGTCAGCACTTCGACTATATTATGTATTAAGTCCATGGTTGAAAAAGAAGAACAATAGTCTTTCTTTCCTGACTAATGGAAGCCTAGAAGCTACCAGCTAGACCGGGGTGTCAAACTCACGTCGTCACTACAGCATCACATGACGTATCGAGACTTTCCCCCCTTCGCTAAATTGGGTATCGGCATGGCCAGCACATAATCCATCTGGCCTGCGGGCCGGGAGTTTGATAACCCTGGCTAGGCCAAAAATAAGGCATGGAGTAGCATGAAAGGTCACTTATTACAGGATTAGACCAGTTCGTTGAAAGATGAGGAATACATTAGGTCAGTGGTAGGCAAACTTGGCTCTTTCACACCCTGTGGACTTCAACTCCCAAAATTCCTAAGCTGTCTTAGGAATTCTGGGAGTTG
>JANHZT010007262.1:140008-153817 GCA_032468215.1 Stegonotus admiraltiensis | reverse complement strand
TATGGGGGAATACCTGCCTAACTAAACTTGCCACTAGCATTCTTCAAACTCAGCCGCATGGGGCGACCGTAGGATTCGGGGTCTTGGACACGATGGATGACCGAAAGGAGATGCATATCTCCGGTCGCCCGGCGCTCTAAGGAGGGTGATAAGTGAGTAACTTGCGCGTTTCTTTAAACTAAACCTTGTAAATGATAATCTGCATTACTTGGAAAAATAATGTGGATTTCTTTTTTAGGGGTTTTTAACAATGGTTCATTACGGATCCTTCTCATAATAGCCTTGAAGTTAGATCCTACACACCTTTCATAAAGGGCTTCAGAGAGAGAGATACAATTAGAGATTACACTGGAACCAGTTCTGAATAAAACTTACCTTCTTTCAATAATAAACTCTCAAGGAGAAAAAAAAATCTATACAGATTCATATATTTTCTTGACTGAATAAGTTAGTGAAAATTTTGTACATCTGTACACTTTATTACACATGCTGGTACACAAATATCTATAGTGTAGCATAGTGTAGCATAGTGTAGCACAGCGTAGTGTAGTGTAGTATAATAGTATACAGAAGTAGTAGGGCATAGTGAATAGTATAGCCCATAGTAGTATAGAAGTATAGCGTATCGTAGTGTAAAGTATAGCATAAAGTATAGCATATAGTATAGTATAGTATAGTATAGTATAGTATAGTATTAGTATTAGTATTAGTATTAGTATTAGTATTAGTATTAGTATTAGTATAGTATAGTATAGATATAATATCTATAGTATAGATATTATATAGAAAACAAATATTATTTATTAAAAGTGAAAGGCTGGCCAAGTTATAACAGACTTTGCTAAAATTGGAGAAGTGGGAAAGAGAATGGAATTTGCTTAAGTTTTGAAAGCTGTCTTTGGAATCTGTTACTTTTATGCCCAAGATTCAATTTTCATGAAGAATTTAAAACAGCTAATACTGGATGAGTAAGGGGAGGAGGTATGAACTAAATTCCTTCTTTGGGTCTTTTTTTTTTTTATCCCTGTGCCGGTCGCAAAGCCCCAGAGAAAAGTGTGATTAATGATCAGTGATAAGTGATTAGTGGTTTTATTCAAACTGTTACCTCTGACCAGAAGCACACATCAGAGGATTAAGAGGCTCTTTTAGATAAATGCTCATTAGTGGAAGGGGAAAATCAAAGATAATAGCCAAGCATAAAGAGACAACTTTCTAGGAAAATCATTCCTGTCTTCAGAATAATAAGCTCAGTTCAGAAAAAAGCACTTTAATTTAAAAGTTGCTTTTATCTTGTAAATCCAAGTTGGATGTATAAGTTCACTGGGCTATTATAACCTAGATTTTCCCATATCCATGGGACATAATCCTAGTTGTGATATTTCTTTCTTCATTTGGAGAAACAATTGAGATCTTGAAAGCAACAAAAATATTCCCAGGTTCAAGGTATGTGCTTCAAATACAGGAGGCACTTGCTGTTAGTTAATTTGATAATACAATACGTTTCTGGTGGGGTTTACTTCTGAATTATGAATGAATCTAACATGCAGCTGTTTGCTAGCATGTTATATCCTTCAGTGCTTACAACAAAGTATTTCTCTTTGGGCCAGTCTCTCTTTGTCAGTCCAACCCACCTCACAGGACTGCTTTTCTGGAGAAAATAGGAGGAGGAAGGAGTATTTTGTCTCTTTGCTCTCTTGAGTTACAGTATTTATAAAAATAATAAAGGCAGGATAATAAATAAACATTATTATTATTCTACACTTCTTAAAATAATATTTTCCATGTGAATTAAATGCTCCTGGAAAAGTAAACCTCACCCCTTAAAGAAATACTGTAGAGGAGGTACAGCAGGTGAATAACAAAATCTTAAGAAACATAATATAACAGCTACTTTCAACTGAAGAACATAGATAATATAGATTCTCCATTTCACTTTTGCTATTTGGATATAAATTTAAAAAATGGTCAGTGTAGGGCTGATGGGTGTGGGGGGAGGGAGAAAGGACAAAAATAAAATGTAGAAACTTAGCTCAATTATATAGTCACCTATAATTGTCTACTGCTGCCTAGGCTGTTCATGTTTTATACACTAACTAGTGTTTGTCACTTACTATACTTTAAGTCTTTATTTGTATTGAAACAGTAGAATTTAAAGAATTCATTTGATTGTCTCTTATTTCCAAACTTGTTTGAAATATTTAGACTGTACCTTTTAAAAAATTGTATAACTATATGTTATACAAATAACTATATGTGAAACATATAACTATATTTTTCCAATAATGAGTACAATATTAAGAACCATCTAAAATATTAATGGAGGCAAGCTACTGTTGCCTGTTAGGCAAATTACTCTGTAGAGCCAATGGGATTATGGAAAGATAGTAAAAAACAGCACTAAACTCAAATCAAAATTCAACTTTTATAACTCAACAATATACGCAAACACACAGACACACATTTGTGTGTGTGCGTATGTATATGTATATATTATATTATATATATATGTACATACCATTCACACACAACATATATTAAATATCCTTTTGTTAGATTTTATATATCTATATATAAAATGCAAAAACATATTTACTGGAGAAACAGCCTTTTAAAAATCTAGAATCATTAAAATATATAAATGAACATACTTTTTCATTGTCTCTCATACGCTTTTGAGCCTTATTCATATCTTGCAAGAGAGAGGTATTCATAACTTCATACTTTAAAAAATTCCTATATTCCATTATCACATAAAAATAGCCAGAGAACAAAACCTAATTGATATTCCTGTTGAATTGGTCCAGAATCAGAACCCTTTGGAAAAGTTCACCACTAAAGTTCCAAATGTAGTTGAGCAAAGACAAGCTCTTTGTCATCATCATTCCTGGACAAGTCAGAAATTTGCTTATGCATTTATTTCATGCCATGAAAGATTTATGTCATCATCACATATAATGAAAGGTATGTGATCACCACAAAAATGTGTTATGCCCTGGAATTTTAAAACTGCTTCTGATATGCCTTTTCATTAGGATAGTAGTACATTATTTATGTTTTTATACCAGCCACCAACCTTTTTACTTAGTAAGTAAACAATGCCACCATAGTGCATTCTTCCAAAATCACAGCAGATTATATGTTCTTTCCTATTGCCAAGTCCTTAAGTAAATTCTCAATAGGATCAAGGTGACTGAGCATCTGCAACCTTCAGTTTAAAACAGATAAGATCAAATTAACCCCTTTCACAGTAAAATAACTTCAAATCATATATAATTTTTGCTGCCTATCATTATGATGCCTCCTAAAATAAATCATCATAAATTTAACAATTTGTGAATATTCTGATTTTTTTTTAAATGAAGTTAAAGTTGGGATGGTGATGGCTTGATCTCTGCTTTTAATCATTAACCACAAAAAATTATTGATAACGTGTATAACTTAACATTTGCCATTGTGGTTGCATGTATTGTAAATAAAAAGCTATTTAGAGTTTGTACTATCTCTCTGATTAGATCCAAGCTGAATTTTACAATTGTAAAGATCAATCAATATTCTTAGTCTTTTCCCAAAACCCAAACTCATTATTAGTTCATCAGGTTGACACTGTTTTTTTTAAATTAAGGTCTGTCTTTTTCTTGTTTTCAGAAATAAATTAGATTTAATAATCCTAGTTAGGTTTTAATAAAAATGATGTTATTGATCACCTATTGTTAATATTGTTTAGTTTCATTAACTTAGCTTTAGAAGTCCGATCACTGAATCTTAATCTTAATCTTAACACTTATGTTTTCCATCCTACTCAACGAAGAATTATAGATTAAGGTTGTGATTCTATGTAGAGTTAAATTACTTAAATTCCAATGAAGTAAATGTGGCAACATGTAGGATTATATCTTGAGTATGCTCAACATAACCAAGTCTAAAGCTTCACAGTAACAGTTCAATTCATAGAGAATATAGTATGTGTCATTTTGCTGCTTCAGGACCTACTTAGAAAAATTTGGCAACAATATTAAATAAATGAAATAACCAGCATTTTTCCCACTAGTAGTCATTTATTTCCATTTTAAAGGCTTTAATCATTATGTTGACTCAGTTTTATGAGATGGAAAAGTAAGAGCGATAATTTATATGACCTGTAGCTGTATGGTATTATGGAACTATTTCTTTGTGTTAAATGATGAATTGGATGCTAAACAAACGTCATTCCCAACATTTACATTGTATTAAGGCAATGCTGCCTTGCTTAAAACCAAATTCAACTGATCAAAATGTAATTTTGTTTCCTAAGTATCTAAGTTGTTAAGTATGTTATAGGTACAGATCTCCCAATCAGACTTATGTTGATTTGGACAAAACTGTAGTTCATTCAATTTAGAATGAGACACTAATAAATGTATTATTTTACTGGTTTTGTTGTAACTGGTTTTCTGGAATAATTAAACTAAGATATGTTTTATTCTAATATGAATATTGACTATTAAAAAAATACAAGTACTTCTTCAAATATTCTCAGGTAAATTTCACTGATTTGCAGCTGCAGTATGCTTTATAATATAGTTCTGAATATTAGCATATAATTGTTCATTATTGACTCATAATTATCTAACTGTCAAATAATGTTGATACACTCATTTTCTACTTCTTTAGTTTATTAATTAGTTTCCATTACCTATGGCTATTCATATCACTAAAATTTACTTATTCTATGCATAAACCATACTTTTTAATAAACATCAATATTAGAATAATAGATACTGTATTGTTTTTTTTGACAGCTAAGCAGCTATACTTATGATATCTTTAAGACCACCACAAGCTACCTAGAAATTTATAATAGACCTGATGTCTTCAGTGCATTTCTTAGAATTTGTACAGTATATCTTATTAATATTAACTATGGAGGAACCAAACATTAAAACACACAAATCATGCAGTGGTGAAATCCTCTTTGGATTGCTATTGGTTCGCTGTCTGTACATGCACTGCATGCGCCAAATGCATGCTGTGCACATGCATGCACAGTTAACGTCAAAAGCATGCTGTGCATGTATGCACAGTATGTGCCAAATGCATGCTGCACATACGCATGTGCAGTGCATGCCAAATGCACACTTTGCATGGAAAAAAGAGGCTTAACAAGATAAATAGAACAGCAGTTACGGGAACAGCTGTGCTGCGTGATTTAGATTCGCTAGAAAGCATAAGCATAGAACGAAATATATATTGCATGGCACAGCTGATCGTCAGAAATACTGGTTCAGATTAACCATAGCTCTTTTTTACTACTGGTTCACCCAAACTGGTAGATTATTATCACTACTGGTTTTCCCAAACCAGTGTAAACTAGTAGCATTTCAACACTGAAATCTTGTTTATTTTTGTTTTTATTATATTGGAAGTCCATCTAACTCCAGCATATAAAATATAATGAATTATTCAACAATAACTAATTTATGGCCATCAATAATTTTCACTTTATTCCCTTCTTCCAGGAAAGTTAGTCAACTTTGTGGTAGTTTTCACACACTAGGAATATTCCTGAAAAGTTGAATGACAATGCCCATCAATATCAGAGGCAATGTAGCTGTGTAGTTGTCCAGTTCTGGATGGTGTTACACTACCTCCGACAGACCCAGTGTACAATCTGGCAGTTCTCCTGACTCACGACTCAATGAGCAAATGGCAGTCATGGCTACAAGACCTGTTGTACAATTTAGTGTTGTGCACCAGGGATAGGTTTCACTTACCTTTGCTACCGATTTGCTCACGCACAGATTGTATTTGATGATGTCTGGGCAGGTGGGTGGAGCCTCCCACTGCCATTACTACTGGTTTGCCCAAACCGGGGCAAACTGGTAGCAACCCACCATTGTTATGCACCAGTTGTGTCCTTTCTTGGATCAGGAGTCCCTGTGTTCAGTCACTCAAACGCTGCTTATCTCATGCCTGCAATATGTTCTATATCAGGCCCTTCTTGAAGACTATCCAAAAACTTCAGCTGGTACAGAACACACATAGGTGGCCCATGTTACAAAATTGTACTGCAAGCTGCACTGGCTGCCAACTTGCTTGTGGATCCAAATCAAGATACTGATTATCAACTTTAAAAGCCTTCTAGGCCTGGGTCTAGGCTATCTGAGAAACCAGTTTACCCAAATGGGATAGCCAACAGCTTCAGGCTGGCGGAAGGCTGAAGACCCTGTCAGTCATGGAATTTCAGCTGGTAGGATCTGGAAGAAAAGTCTTTTCTGCTGTGGCTCCTGCCATCTTGAACATCTTGGCCCCCAAGGTCAGATACACTATCATCTTTTGGGCTTTCTGAAAAGCCTTCCATACATGGCTATGCCAACCAGCCTGAGGTCCCATAGGGATGTGGCATATTAGAAAGAGCTTTTCTTGTGGTACCTACCTCCTCCCTGTTTGCTCTTTGTTCCCTCCTTCCATTCTGCTTAGTTTTATTTTAATTAAACTTAAGGTTCTCATTTTTTATTTTAATGTTTTATGCTGCATTTTATTCAAAATCTGCAAGCTGCGTAGAATCTATTTTAGCTAAATTGATGGCATACAATTTTGATAAACAGATAAATAAATACGTTTGATCTAGTGCAGGGGTGAAATTTACTTACCTTCACTACTGGTTTGCAAATGTGAGCGTGCATGCCTGCTCCACACATGTGCAGAGCCTTCTGCACATGTGCAGAGGGTAAAAAATGAGATGTGATGATGTCTGGGTGGATGGGCGGAGCTTCCTACCACTGGCGCTACCGGTTCACTCAGGCCAGATAGAACCAGCTGAATTTCACCACTGGTCTAGTGGATTAGTGGACTAGGTATCAGGAGGCTGTGAGTTCTAGTCCAAGTTCTAGGCATGAAAAACTGACTGGGTGATTCTGGGCCATGTACTCCACCCATCTCACAGGGTTGTTGTAGTAGAAAAAATAGGAAGAGAAGAAGGAGTACTGGGTACATTCATTGCCTTGAGTTATTTATAAAGAATAATAAAAGTGCGATAAAAATCAGTCAAAAATAATACATAATAACTTACCTGAAATCTTTCCATTTTAGGTAAATTTCATAGCAGAAAGAAGAATATTTACACACAGAAAGGCTGCAATATTTTCTTTTAAAAATGTTATCTTTGTTTGCTGGTTATGAACTAAAAAAATAGCGGCATTTAATTTTTCACAAATCCCAAAGACATGGTAAAATGATGGAAAGTTCTTATACTGAGAAATATTTTTTAATGGTTGCACAGTTGGAATTCCCAGGGCTCCAGGTGGTCCATGAAAGACTTGAGTGTGCCCTCCAGAGTTCTCCAACAGTTAATCAGATTGTATGTTTTAAAACAATACAATCTAAACTCTTTTAGATTTGATTCAAAAGTGGTCATTTGGGGGTGCAACATAACACAACTCTCTCTTTCTCTGCCTCCCCACAGTACCTGCCTAATCTGAGAAAATAATAGTTGAATCAGATGCTGTGTTTGTTCCTTGGACATTCTGAAACACCTTTTCCAAATGCAATCCAAAGCATTGCACCGCTACCCTTATTTGTATTCAAATATTGTTAAATAGAAATCATATCAAATTTAGTTTCTATCACTATTTCGCCCAATACATCTTGAAATGCGGTCTGAAAGTTAAAATATAACCAGAAATCCAGAAATAATCCAGAAAACGTTTTGCATCTTTGCTCCAACAGATTTGTTCTTCCAAGGAAAATTACAAAAGTACAGATAATTCCGTTTATGAATAAGATTGGTGAGCAGGATAAAAATTGGTGGTGCCTAGAGAGGCACCACCAATCAAGATAGGCAATAGATAGAAAAATGGAGCAATTGCTGATTTCACATAAGATATTATTGAATGCTCATATATTTATATAAGGATAGTCTCAGAACTCTGAATCGGGTATGAAAAGAGCTAATAAAGTTTCTTGTAAATGTTCCTGTAACACTCAACAGTTTGGCAGCTGCATTTTAAACCAGCTGTTACATCTGAGAACTCTTCAAGGACAGCCCCACTGTCTTTGTATTACTCCCTTCTTTAATTAAAAGTTGCATTCCAGATGGAGTTTGTGAGGTTTTGGCCTGTCAATGGAACTCTAGCAAAATGTTGGGTTGATGGGCTTGTTTAAAACAAGGCTTCTATGTCTATTACATGTGTTCTAAGATGATGTATTATTATAAACAAGATTCTCTCAGACATTTTGATCTGTGGATTATTTAAGCTTTCAAATTAAAATATTTAAGGCTTAGTGTGCTTTCCTGAGCTTATTACTTGTAACACTTTAATTGTCATTTCCCTCTTGGAGCTCTGAAATTAGAACCAGTTGATCCTCAACAGCAATTTAACTAAATATTTTAGAAAATTACTAGTATTTATTTCATTTTCATATAACATATTATTTCCAGTTATTATTATCAGCTCGGATTGTGTCATTATTTTGCCTTCGGACTATAGCCAGAAGAGTGTTTGGTGTATGCTATTATCTAATTGGATTTAACTTTCTCAGACACCTACCAGATTTTAGAATTAGAGTTATCTGAGTTAAAAAACTGAACTGACATTTAATTTTAAGGCACTATCAAAAACAATAGTATTTTTACCCTTGAAATTCTCTAAGGCTTGAAATAGAAGTGTTGACTGTTATATCCATTATGACCTACTTAGATCTGCACATTGACTGAACTGACCAGTGGGTCCTCGTCTGGTCACTTTTAAGTTGATGCTGTTGAAGACTATACAATGGGTTGTAGTTTTCTTTTGCTATTGTTACGTTTGGGAAGAGCAAATGGAAATCCCTATTTGTGGCAAGGGTCACTGCAGAAGTACTTGAATTTCATTTTGAATTTGGTTATTTGCCATTTACTGAATAGTGATATAGTGAATATTTATCAGGAACATTCTGGTTGTGGATTTGTTGCAATTGAAGCTCAGAAATATCCATAGCCTTCTGATAGCTTTAATATTCAGAGTAGCCACTGAAGTCCTGCTTAATTTCAGTTGTGAAATTATAAGACTAGCAACACAAAATTTTCCTTTCTGATGTTCCATAATATTAAGATGGCTTGATTCTTTCATTGAATATTCAGCCTTGTGGGTCACTTGTCTGGGTTTTTTTTACTGGGATTTTTAAAATTTATTTTCAAAGGGTTGGAAGATGCTATAATCAAGGCCAGCTTTAAAAAGAATTGCTTACTTATACTATTTACTTTTGTTTCATGCTGTTACATTTTCCTTCTGTTTTGTAGACATTTGCAAATCATTGGAAATTGAATGAATAGAAGTAGGAATTAAGGAATAATCATATCTAGAAAAAATGGTTTAAATAGGAATAAAAATCCCAAAAACTAATTACGGGACAGGGGAACCATGTGTGGTAGCTAAATTTTCAATCAAGACAATTCTGCATAGTTGCCATTTTGATTTAAGACTTTTATGTTTAAGGTGCTTATCATAGTTCAGATACAAAAATACAGTATGAGGACTGGGACCCATTTTCCCCCAATTTTCAGGGTCTTGCCAGATTCCATTGCTGAAACTTGGAGGCAAATTGATAATTAAAACAGGCCCATTTTATATAGTATTTTTATTTTTATTTAAAATAAAAAATTAACTTACAACCCAACTCAAATTCTCAGAAATTCCCAGCCTATGGATCTGTCTACTGTGGCTCTCAAACATCAGCCATTACATATGGTGGTTTAGCAGCTTTTGGTTAGAAGGAAGTTCAGGTTTCATTTACAGAGATCCCCTGCATTTACTGTTTCTTCATTTGAATATTCCTTAATGCTGATATTAGGTAAGTATTATTTTCTAGAAAGTTGATATTGCTGGCAGAAATATTTAAAATTATGTGAAAAACCAATGAACTTATTTTATTTATTGCATAATCAAATAGCAAATATTCTTAGGTATAGCTTCTTAGTGACACTTGCGTGACTGTGCTTTCAAGCCCTGTGTTTATGCCACAAATTGTTATTATATTTTGTATATTTAGCTGTACATGAAACTATCCACATGGGCCAAATGATAATTATCTTTAGACTATGCTGGTTTTAATGAGAAACCCAGGAATCTACCTAAATTTGTCTCAATGGTACCCATAATATTTGTTTAAATGCATGCTGCAATTACAACAATTTTAAGTTGTTTTGTTTTACACTGAACTTTTTCCATTAAGAGAAATCAGTCTATCTGATCTAAAGCAATTTTTTTTCAATTGTTCATGATATAAAAACCTAGAAATTAGAATCTGAATTAGACTGGTATTCATACAGACAGCAAGGAATTTATTTGTACTAATTTAGGGTGTTTAACCAAAGGCTCTTTGTTGTAGTCCTTGATAATTGTGACTGTGATAATATCTACTATCTGTATTTTTATTTTTAAAAAATGCTTATTTTCATTCCAATATAAACTCTTCTACAAGTAAAATCTCATAGAAGAACTTAAAATTCTCTACTTCTTAGTAGAGATCAGTGTAATTCTATAAGTGATTTTCTTTTTAAAAGATACTTACATAATTGCATAAACATATGAACGGTATCTTATTTAATTTGTCCCCTAATTTCGCTGTACTTTGAATTCTGACCTAGGAATGATTGTAGAAATAGCTGATTTCATAATTAATGCCCTGTTTAGGGGGCACAATGCTTTTAAAGTTCACTTTAGCTTTTAAGGGCATCAGAACTTGGTAGATAAACAAAACAAATAAAAAATGTCACTGGATGTTGTTCAGATCTGCTTAATGATTAAACAGTTTTTTATTTGCTGCTGACTATTGTTTGAATAATCATATCAGCAGCATACATAATTATGATACATTATTTCCAGAAGAAGAAGCTCTTGCAACATATTTTAGTTTTCTTCCATTACCAAATAAATGTATATTTCTCAAGTTCTTTTCATCAACAGCATAATTTAACTGTTTAGCCAGCTGCATTTTGTTCCTTGTGTTTTATTATAAATGTTATAGAATTTGAGTTAGTTCTTATTAGTCATATTGGTCGTATTAGTTATTGTAATTTTGTTTGTTTTTATCCCTATAAAGTGTTCTGAGAATTTTCATTCTGGGATAGGATATACCTTTTTATAAATTTCTAGAAAATGTCACTTTCTAGAAATTCTAGATTTTCTAGAAACATTTCTAGAAAATGTTACTTTGACCTGATTCTTAAAATAATTCCATGGGAAAGGGATTAATTGCTTTAATCGGCAAGTTTAGGGCCAGCAGATGCTTCCATCCAAGCCTTAAGCAGATGTTGTAACCACTAAGCCATGCTGCCCTTCCTTCCAATAAGAAATAATTATTTTGGCAGTTTTAAAATATAACATTCACTTATTTTAAAAATAAGTATAACTGCTGCAGATTAAATTATCCTAGCTGAAATTCTATTGAATGGCATGTTATTGGAAGCCCATGATAATCTTTCAGATGAATAGGAAAAATAGGAGTGATTTTTAGGGCTGCAAAGAACTGGGGGGAAAAAAAAACACATTTTGATAAGGTAAGATTATATATTGAACAAAAATGTAATGAAATGTATGTAAAACATTTTGTTTTCATTCTGAGAAAGTTAATTTGTTATTATTTTACAACAATGGAAAAATATTGTGGGAATCATCCGGTATATTTATATAATAGAAAACTTTTTATCTACTGTATGTGTAAACTGTCTACTCGGCTCGGGCAATATTATGGCTAAATAGGCATAATAGTCTGATACGTTTAGAAATAGCACAGTTCTAAATTCACCCTGCCTTACTTCTGAACACATTTTCTTTTTTTTTTTCTGAAGTGACACCGAAGAGAAACAAAAACTCATGTATAAATTGTACAGATGGTGAAATCTTAAAAATCCATAATTAAAGTTTGTTTGATTTATGATAATAGTATTGTATTGCTGGGTATTCATGAGCTGTAACTTTTTTATTTTCAAATTGTCAGCTTATTACTTAATGTATTTCTTTCTAATTGTAGAATTTTGAAAAACACAGGCAAAACAATTACAGACTTTTCTGTCCTTTTTGTGGCTCTACTGGGTCCATAAAAATGTGCTGATTTTAAACTTCTCAGGAATGTCTTGAAGCATTCTCAAACTGCTCCACAACAGATAAGAGTGAAGTCACAGAGGCATCTAAGGTTATGCATTTTATGTCTCTGTAGAATTGATTGGAAGGAAGCTTGCCAGGCTACAATAATCACCAGACAATTATTAAAAACAACTATTATTCCATTGTCAAAAAATTGTAAATGGCATTATTTACATCTGCATCAATATAACTACATTGTTTTGTGTTCTCTTTGCTAACTCTGAAACTGACTAAACCATTATTCTCTGCACATTGCCCTGCTGAGATCATCCATGACAATGGTGTGAAAACAAACGTGTTTTAGCACGATAAAGTCACTATATAATTTTAAAAGTGGTGTTCGCTGGGCCAAAACCTACTGTTAATTTCAGCTTCAGTCACAGTAGAAGAGAAAATTCCCCTCCCCCAATGACAGATGCCTGGTGTGTAGAAAGGAAGAGAAATCACTGTGCCCACTGCTGAGCATCGAATCATCAAGCCTGCTCAGTGTCATGGTTTCACACCAATAATTGATGGAAATTGAAAAAAAAGAGAAGTTTTTTTACTGCTTCCTTCCCTCAAAGCTTAGTAGGAAATTAACTCAATTTCTTATACAGTTCTGTGTATTCAGGTATTTTTTTAAAAATGCTATTAACGAATCAAAAGTTCTTTACACAGAAAAGTGCAAAATTAGGAACTATTTCAGATTTTGGTGTCTTAAAGGGGACATCTTATTTTTTTTTATTAAATACAGTCATGGATTAGGAATGTTGTGTATAGTTGTATCCTATAAAAAGTAGTTCTGTGTTTAACAGAATTTTCTTCAAAGTAAGAATTGAAGTCTAACCCACTTTTTAGTTATTTTTTAAAATGTGCACTATTTAGGAATTATTTTAATCAATGCTTTAGAAATATTGTAAAGTAAAATCTTATACTGTATGCCAGTTCCACTGAAAACA
The DNA here is from genome assembly GCA_032468215.1 of Stegonotus admiraltiensis. Taxonomy (NCBI): domain Eukaryota; kingdom Metazoa; phylum Chordata; class Lepidosauria; order Squamata; family Colubridae; genus Stegonotus; species Stegonotus admiraltiensis. The sequence continues at coordinate 140,778 of JANHZT010007262.1, read as the reverse complement.
ATAGAAAAATTATCTAAGTAAACATGAATTGTTATAATAGCAGCATTATTTATTTTATGAAGCCTAATACTTCAGAAAAAGAATAGAAATACTTTTCATTCTCTTTTATATCCATTGGGTATTACCAAAAGACTTCTACTTGCAATAACTTTGTTTATCTTCCACCTTTTTCACAAAAAGCCATTTCAGAAAAAGCCATCTACCTATCAGAAAAATAAGATTTATATTTCTCCTGTGGAAAATATCATTCAGTTGAAATAGTCAATACATGACTTAAATTCCTTTTTATACCTACCTTAAGTGCTCTGGTATCTAGAACATAGCTACTCAGAAAAATGTACCAAATTAGCAAATTGGATACAATGTCCAAATCATGATCATTTCTTGTACATTGTGATTCCTTATTTAGTTGAAAAAGACAGATTAAAAACAAAATGGAAAGAGAAAGATACATACATTCTTTGTAGGTTTACCATGTTTGAAAGCAATCAATACAATACAGCCATAGCAGCTTTAAAACTGGGCTATAAATCAGAAATGTATTTTAGGAAAAATATAAAAGCTCCCTTTCACTCTTAATCTAAATTATTCTTCTCTAGTATATCTCCTGGATAAAAAAAGTTGGTAGATGTAATCTGATTTCCCACTTCATATTTAGTTGGGATCCATCCAAGTGAATTTAATGACACTTGAATGAATGAATGAATGAATGAATGAATGAATGAATGAATGATTTTATTTATATACCGCCCTTCTCCCGAAGGACTCAG
>JANHZT010007262.1:127658-139908 GCA_032468215.1 Stegonotus admiraltiensis | reverse complement strand
TTGATACAAACGGACATTTACATTTTTATTTATATAGATTTCCCTTGGTCGAATTCTAGTAACTCATACCATGTTAACCATCTGTGTTCATCTATTATTTCTCATCTATAAAATGGGATCTTTTTTCCTCAAAAAGCTATCAACTTATTATTAAATGACTCAAACAACTTTTTACCTAATTGCTCAAACACTGGAAACAACTCTGATGTAATTCTTTTTCCTGCACGTGGCACTAACAAACCTGTCTTCCGTTATCCCATTTTTGCTGCTTTTTAAAGTAATTGCCATTCAAATATAATTCAAAAGTGAAAGTGTCTCACCAGTTATAAGAAGGAAAATCAAAAGAAAGCCCCCCACCCCCCGTTCATTAATGCTTTTGCCTCAAATGGCACTCTGTGGTTACATTCCAATCACAATCTGACTTATATTACCTTTATCTTTAGATTGTAAAATTCATCAATTGTCTACACTCTTTAATGTTAAACAGATAACATTCTGTTTGTCAAGTCAGGTTCATCTGTCAGTTTAATTCCAATATTTCAAAAGCACTATCACCAAAATTTACTTTTTCAAAATTACTGTCCCCTTTATCCATTTTAAACTTTCTTATATCCTATTCTTGTTAAGCTTTTAGGCTTTTTAAAAGGCTTTTTCTCCTTCTTTAATCCAGAAAGAACATTGACTCACCAAGTGGATTTCTTTTATCCACCACTTGGAAAATCTCTTTTTTAAAAATGTTAATTGATTGCATCTGGTAATGATTAAGAAAGTGAGGCTTTTGCAAATCTCTTATCTAAGTAGGTTGCATTACAGCTGTGAACTTGATTGAAGTCCCTCCACCCTCAGCCCCTCAGCTTATGAGTTGATCACAAATATCTTAGTTCTTGCAGTCTCTTTACAAAGATCAGCTGTCCGGAGTGCCAGTGGATAATCTCACAATCTTTGTCTGGAAGACTGTATTTACCAGAATTTACTGGCTGGCTGGCAATCTCCACTGAAATACTGTTCCCACTCCTTCAGGGACATCTAGTCTTCCGTAGAACCTCATTCAGAACCCCATCCAACAGTTTCTCAAGACATTCATTCCATAAGAATTTTCATGTAGGAGTATTTGGCACATCCCTATGTACCAAATATTTTATGTTCCTATTGCATTATTTTATTACCTTTCCAGTATATCACTGGCTTGAGGCATTTCATGTTAAACAGCTACATGAACAGTACATCAGTTTTATTATTCCTAATATATATGGTTTAAATATTCAGGATAAGTTAGTTATTATTTCATTTATTTATTTTAAAAAATTAAAATTTTGTTATATTATTTTATTAAATTTAGATAATTGTACAGATCTAAATAAATTGTTCTGAATTGCTCTTAATTTTTCTGCAAGATAAATTTTCAGAAATACAAAATAATACTTTTTAAGTTATATAAAAACTATATTTCAGATTAGAAGGATATGATATGGAGTGTGTTGACAATTAGAGCAAAAGACCACAGTCCCATACCCTTGGAAAACATTGAAAGGTTATAGATTAATTCCTTATTGCAACTGGTAACATACTGCTACTGGACAATTTATTTGCAAATTTATATTTCCTAAATTATTCTCCTGATTACTGGAAGAAAATGTTGTTGGTCTTTGTGTATTGCATATGCCAATTTTTCCTGCATTAAAAAGAGCACTGGAAAATGTAACCTGCAGAAATGTATAAGAGTTTAGTGACTTGTGGCTAAGTCTATTTTTATAAATTGTATGGGTAAAAGAGATAGAGGATTTGTTTATTTGCTGTGTATGAAAACCAGCTGCAAAGGAAACTGGCTTTAGAACATGGGTGTCAAACTCGTGGTGTCACATTGCTGTCACAGGATTCATGATTTTTTTCCCTTCGCGGACCTGGGGTGGGCATGGCCTGCACATGGTGCATCTGGCCCGTGCTTTAGAGGTTCCTTTTCCAAATTCAGCCCTTTTTTTACTGCTTTGACCACAGTGATGATCTGAGGTTCTGTCCTTACCATTTTTATCACAGTTGTGATTGTTGGACTCTTCAGTTTATTTGCCTCCTCCATACCATTATAATACTAAAACCACAACAAAAAGCACCTGTTTTAGCCATTGTTCCTGCTAAAAAGTTCCAAAATTCTTATCAACTTCATCTAATTTAAATGGACAGAGGTAGGGAGAGGGAGAAAAAATGGAGGGGTGGAGAGAAAGAGAAAGAGAGGACGGGGAGAGAGAGAAAAAATCATATTTCACTGTTCTGTCTGTTAACTAATACAGCTTTTCATTTAGATCAGGGCTGTCAAACATGTTGCCCACATTTCAGATGTGTCACACACTGGCCACGCCCATGCCTGGTTTAGCAAATGGGAACAAAGTCCTGATATGTCACATGACCATGATGACACAAGTTTGACATCCTTGATCTAGATAGATGATCTGGAATAAAGTGTTACTAGTAAAATAGTCAAGCTTGTCAAATAACACTAAATTTTTCAAAGTAATAAATATCTCCAAAGGAATCTCTGCACTTAGGGTAGTGGGCAATTCAAATGATAGGGGTAGTTCAATATGAGCAAGTGATAGACATGGGTGACAAAAATCCTAATTATACATACAAACTGATGTAATCAGAATTAGCAATGGCTGATCAAGAAAGAGGTTTTGGAGTAATAATAAATATTTCAATGAAGGTGTTGATGTAGTGTATATCCACTATAGAAAAGGCCACCAGAATGTTAGAAATAACAAAGAACGTATTGGAAGTATTGAAAATAGAGCTGCCAGTATCATAATTACTTGACATAAATCAATATGTGACTACATCTGGAATATTCTTTGCATGAGATTCTTAGGGGGCAATATGCTGACTCTGTAAACCACTTAGAATAAAGCACTGTGAAGTGGTATATAAGTCTAAGTGCTATTGCTATTTCTGGTCACTGCATCTAAAAAAGAATGTAGTGGAGCCAGTGAAGATTCGAAGAAGGGTTGCTAAGATGAACAAGGGATTACAAAGAAAAGTTGTGACAATTGGAACAATTGGAATCTTTTAATCTAGAAAGGAAGGAGTGGATATGATTGAGGTGTATAAAATTTTGCACAGAATGGGTAAAATAGACAAGGAGAAGAAAAGATCATCCAATGAAACTGAGGCCTGGGAGAATTGGGAAAGGCAAAAGGAAATTATTTTAACACAATCAACTTTGAAATTCACTACTATGCAGTGTGGTGCCTGGCTATTGGCCTGGCTGTTAAAGAACAAGGACTGGACCAATTTTTGGAAGTCATGGAGATATGATACCTATTAACCTTGATGACAGGGTGACTGCCTCTGAAGACCATCTGCTGGGACACTACTCAGCTTCCTTGTGTAGTTAGTTGGCCACTTTGAAAACAAATTGCTGGACTAGGGGCTCAATCCAATAGATGTCTGCTTACATTCTTAAGATATAGTTATAAGTCTAACCCTAAGAAATGGCTCATATCTGCATTGGGACAATATGGTAAAATGGATTTAAGATTGCTCACTTTTTTCTTATGACAAAATTTAGAAGCTCAGAGTTAAACAAGTTATGAACATATGGAATGAGGCTGTTTGGCTATGTTTGCCATTAGACAAAGAACAGGAAGGAATGGATGGAGATGCTTTTGAATATTGTACTCAGGCATCAAACTATTATTTAGTATATTATTAGATACCCTGTTTCTCCAAAAATAAGACATCTCCGATAATAAGCACAATCAGGCTTTTGAGCGCATGTGCTAAAATAAGCCTCTCCCTGAAAATGAGCCCTCCCCAAAAATATTTAAACGCAGAGCTGAAAATCAGGTAAGATGGCAAGAGGAGCCCCATCTTCCTTCACATGCCCCAAAATAATAAGACCTCCCCGAAAATAAAGCCAAGTGCTTATTTCGGGTTCAAAAAATATAAGACAGGGTCTTATTTTCGGGGAAACACGGTATATCTTTATCGGTTTGGTGGTAATGAAATGCTGAAGTGACCAATTCTGAATTTGATTTATTCTGAGTTGTTTAAGCAGGAACGTGGAATGCAGTGGGCATTTCCTGTTTTGTCACAAACTATACTGGACTCTACTAATCCTTGATTTATCTGGGACAAATCTCTATAAAGTATTCTTACTTATAGATTTAGTGTCTCATAAAGAATTCTTGAAATAGTTCACCTGGGGTATCATGGAAGGGAAGTTGTGCCTGCTATATGAGACAAAAAGAATATTCCTTCATATGAAGAAGGAACTTAGGAACTCTAGCTTGGTTTTTTCCCCAATGCTTTATATTAAGGCATTGCATATAATGGCCCATGCAATTCAAGAGCTAAGAAAAATACGTTCATCAAATAGCAAATATTTTTGTGTAGCATAGTGGATTACAAAATAATACAATAAATTAAAATATGCTACACTGCAATTACAATGCAGAGTCTCAATGATACCACTGACAACTGCACATACTATAAGTTAACATGTAGACAAGCTCTTATGTATACACAGTGACTTTGAATGGTACTAGCAATGTGTGACAACTAGGTGTTATTTTGTTTTTGTCCCATCTAAACATTAACATATAGCCACAATGAATGCTTGCAAGTGTAAGATATTTACAATCAGTAGCTGATTCAATTTTGTTATCCTTGGTAGAGTTTGCGCACATTTCATAATTGGCCTCAGACTAGACAGAAAACATCTTCATTGTGCTAAGCTATGGTTTAAAAACAAACAAATACCTACTTATATCATGTCTCATAGCACTCAACTCTGCCTCAAACCTTTAATCTGTTGTCTGAAAAAAAAAAATCATATGTGAACCTCAAAAGCTTTTATTATAGGAGGGAGGTTTTGAAGTTGTAAATATAGACCACGTCAAGGAATTTAAATAATGCAACTGGGTATGTGATTGTGGAAAGGAAAATTCACCATACTCGTGAATTTCACAGATTTTCTCTCCAAATAAAAGAAAATAAAAATACAAAGACAGGAGGAATTGAAAAGAGAATTTGATTATGAAAATATCCATGAATTGCATAATATTATTTTGCCAAACTGATCTTGATGGCATAATTCTGGAGTTAAAATTATTCCCTGATAAATTGTTCAGTGTAGCCTGAAAGTCTGGTGTCATAGAAAATAACTGATTGCTTCAGTGCCACAAGATATAGTGACAATGACTCATCCGGATGTCTTTTGAAGAGGGTTAAAGTGGTGCAAAGTTTATCTCAATGGCTTGGAGTATTAAAGGATGCGAAAAAGGGCCTCTCTAGTCCCTTCAAACAAGTTCTGCTTGTAGTCTCTTTGCCTGGCACCACAGCTGAAATCTATTTTTTTTATTCAGTACAATTAGAGTTTAAAATAATCTGTTTAATTTAACAGATCAGCTCAGTGAGGATTAAATCTCATTGAACTAAATTAGCATTAAGTTCCAAAGATAGATGGTATCTTTCCACCTGCAGGTGAAAAAATGTCTACATGGAGACAGTGATTTTTCAATAGATAAAGGCTGATGAGGCTCTTCACTCTGCTATGAGTTTTAAACAGTGGCTTCCAATGTTGGCTTAAAAATAGGTAGGGGGAAAGGTGTGCTGTATGTAATTATGTGGCACTTTTTGTTTAGAGCAGAGTGTGTACGCGTAGGATCATGCTGTGCATAGGATCTAGAAGCAGTGTTTTTTTGGAAGTAAATACTTCTGTTTCAAGAGAGCAAACAACACATTCACTTCAAGATACATTACATTTTTCATCCATAACTGTAAATCTGATTTACTGATTTATCAGATTTTAAAATAAATCTGATTTTAAAATGTATATTTTTGAACAATTTATTCTAGTTTGGACTTAGAAACTTCCTTCTACTCATGATTAATTCACAGAATGAAACTCTAAACTCTTTCAAAGGTGCAAACTCTGTGCTTTGCTCAAGATATTCCCAGGTGGCTGGAATAAATGTATGCAAGAGCCAAATTCATCATTGCAAAATACATTTTGTTTGCCAAAATAAAACAAAACAAAACAAAACAAAACAAAGCCAACCAGGTTTAAAGGAAACTTCTGTGATATTTTCTGTGAACAGCTTTGTTATCCAAGATGATTTTAATATTAGCTGATTTATTACAGGTTTAGGTAAAGCAGTAGATAACTTTGGTATTCCAAAATTAAATACTCAGCCATATCTTTCTCTGGTATCTGTTTCTCCTTTCTTCTGAGACAAAGAACTAAATGATTTAATGTACCAAAGCCTTGGGGAAAATTAAAATAGCTATGTGACAAAAAAAGAAAAAAGAAACAAAAGTTTATTAAAACTTTAGTTATCTTGGCACCTGCACATGGGACACAGCCAGCACCTGGCATTTTCAAGCAATTGCTGGTGTACCAGTACCTTGTACAACTCATTAATGCTGATGCTACCTTTGGACTTGGGCCCAGCCATCTCCCAATTTTCCTGTTGGGACTTACCTAATCATGGGCACCTGAAAACCACTCATCATTTTCCCATAAAGTCCTAGATGAAGGTTGCATAATTTGTCACTTGTATAAATTTTCCACATTTCTGTTTTTAGTCCTTCTCCCCCGGCCCTCAATTTTTACAGAAAGGTGTATATTAACAGTGCAATAGTGAAATATGGGGCATTACATTTTTAGACCAATTTAGTGCACTAAAGCTTTATTGTTCCCACACCCCTGCAATGTATTTCAAAAACAGAGAGAAAGAAGCACCAATCACAAATATATCCCATCATCTAATCACTTTTTGCTTCTATCCTGGTGCAAAAAAAAAAAAAGTAAATAAAAAAGGGTGGTTCCCAACTTCTGAAATGTTGATTCAGTGGTAAATTCAGTGGTAAACTGAGTCCATTGGAGAACGGCGGTCTATAAATCGAATAAATAAATAAATAAATAAATTTAGTAGTTTGTACTGTGAAGTGGAGCACAATATTATAACCGTATGACATTATATTGAAAGATCTGTATCTGTTTCCAGTTGTTTTTCGAATTCAGATTAAGGTATTAACTATCACGATCTAACACAATAAGGGCCTGACCTGACAATCTGAAGGACTGTGTCCATTATGAGCCTGTCTGCAAACCCACCCCCCAAACAACCCCCCCCACACACACTTTTGAAAAAAAAACCTGCATTAAGAAACCTTCATAGCAGGCATAAACCAGAAGGGCTTCTATATCTCTCTTTGGCCCTGGTGTTATGCCTGGCCTCTATTTGATCATGACTTTAAAGTATTTCTAAATCAAATGCTTATTTTAATGTGAAATAATCATCATGCCTTTAACATTTGTTTATTGATTTATGTATTTTAAAAATATGTTCACCTGACTTAAATGTTCTAGTTAAGTGAGAAATATAGGACCAAGCTGAATAAATAAAAGAACAATTTGATGCTGTCTTTACAATATTTTGATACAGCAATAGCACTTATATATCGCTTCACAGTGCTTTATATGCTATTATCTGAACAGGCAAAGGAGGACCCAGGCAAGAATACAAACAAAGGAGAACAAATGGGGAAGGGTGCAAAGAACACACTAACTGTTTAACTTTCTTGGCATCCACAACAACATTTATAGCAAAAACTTCAAAAAAAATTCCTTAGGTCCATGTGTATATGAAATTCTTTTTTTCCAGCACCAGGCTTTTTCAATTACAATATTTTTTCAACAATTCTTTATTTTCAGGAACATGTGAAAGTGATAATATACAATCAACATACACTTTCTAAATATCTAGTTATAAATGATGAGTCATGTGATCAAAAACTACAGTGATTGTAGATTTGAAGGGGCTGGGTTGAAGCTGATTGTTGGAATTAGGATATAAATTAAGTAATTAAATCTAGCTTAATGAGTCTGTTGATGGACAGGGAAAAAGAGAAGCAGACAATTTACAAGGTTACTATGCACAAAAGTTTGCTTGACTACTGTTGTGAAAACAGCTGAAAATAAATATCCAACCATCCCAGATACTTAAAAAGCTAGATAGTATTTGATTTTAGGGATGTGCATGCCAGAAGGAGAATATAGGGACAAAAAGGTGAACATATTCTTTTGCTAGCTGAAGGGAAGCAGAATAAATTTTGTTAGTCCTTCACTTATACCTGAAGTCAGTCACATCTATGTACAATATGTACATGTATGTATGTATGTATGTATGTATGTATGTATGTATGTTTTTGATATGCCTTTAGCTACAGGGGCAAAAATGTGTTTACTGAACTGAAAAATACATTATATCTAGCTCATATTTCATACATAAAAGGCAAACTATACAAAACAACAAATTATAAGATCAATGAATATGGCAAGTGCTTCCTTTCTAGCCCTACATATAGGATATTGTGTTGCAATTAATTCTTCTAATTTATTTGTCTCTTTATTTCTTAGGCTACGTGCAGCTATACATATTCTTCAGTCTCATTTTTTTTTCTTGAAGTGTTGTAGAATTTCCTTCCAACTACTGCGAATTATTAAAGATCATCCTAGAAAACTCATTATCCAATCTCTTTTATATGGATGGAAAGATACTGAACCAAAGCTACTTAAATCAAGCAAATACAGTTTTGAAAGTAGCATGGTTTTCTTTCTTTCTCATCATATAACTTATTCATTGCTCTGCTGTTTTTTGTTTATTTATTCCATTTAGTTAGCTGCCTACCTATCCCAGATCTTCGGCTTCTGTTTAGCTGAATTACCTGGGGCAGTTTAAGTTTTAGCTGCATCTTAGGCACAAAGCCAGCTCGGTGACTTTATTCTAGTCGCTTTTTCTCAGTCCTAGGAAAGAGGCAACACATCCTTTGCTATTTAGGTGTTTTGGTGCAGCGGTTAACTCTACTTCTAATCTCCTACTCCTTCATACCAACTGGGTTATCTTTCGCATTGTATTGACATGTTTGTTTTAAAAAGTACCATTCTTTTAAATAAGTAACATAGTGTTTTTGCTCAGTAAAAAGTAGTAACTTGCAGGTTTGAATCCATCAGTTATATTGTTAATTTTTTTAGAGAGACAGGGTTTTCTGCACACATTTGTTGCTGCTGCTGACATTTGTTTCTTTAAGTCACTTGGCATGCATTTATTGTCGAAGAAGTGAACAGGTATAATGGACCAGAATTCTTATTGCTTTAGAGTCAGAGACTGGTTCTGTGCCAGTTTTCTACAGACTGGGAAGGGGTGTGGTTTGATGTGCTGCCTGTATCCACTGCATGCATGGATGGGGCTTTGCTCTCTTGTGCATCCAAGCTCCTGGTGGTCCATGGCACTATGTGTTTGTCCTTGGCCCAGGGTTTGTGGATCCCTGTTTTAGAGCATTTACATGTAAGTTGGAAAAATGGCCTCCGTAGCTTTCTATAAATGAGAATTTTAAAAAGTGATTACATTCTCCATCATTCCATAATGCCCTGGTTGATATTTTAAATTAAATGGCCATTAGAAACTGAAATCTATTCTTTATGCTTATTTAATTTACAATACTAGGAAACAAGTGATAGATAAGGTTGCTCAACTGAAAAAATAGACTGAGGCAAAATGTACCATTTTTGTTTAGGATAAAGTAACCCTATCACTATTTAGTATGATTCAATTTTTGACAGAAATATTGAGAATCTTTGGGATAAAGAATGGATATGTCAACCAAGAAGCGTATGATAGACAGGAAGCTTGGATCCAAAGTCATCATTCTGCTTAAAGAAAGAGACTACTGCAATGTAAAATGGCCTTTTATAAGTGGAGAGGTTCCTTCAAATCCAGTATTTTTTTTTATATAACATTAACCTACCCCAATGTTTGATTACATTGATATTTATTTATTTATTTATTTATTTTACTTATTTTACTTATTTATTTTATTTTATTTTATTTTAATTTATTTAGAAACCACCCATCTCCCTCAAGAGGGATTCTTGGCATTGTACAAGCAAAATATAAAAACATTAAAAATGTCTATAAATATATTAGAAGACAAATTAGTTAAAATTCAAAGTTAAAAAGGCTCGGGGAGGGCCTTCAAGTCTTGAATAAGACCCAAGTATGCATGGTTTTCTATGACAACCCCCCCCCCAAATACCACAGAATCAGATCTTCAGACCCTAACCCAAAAGGCCAGGAAAAGGGGGGGATCTGCCTCAGTTTTGGGGAAAATATCCAATGGCACAGAAGAATCTTTTTCTGGATTCCATCAGTCAAAATTCTTTAACTGACATGGTCCATAATTTATCTTCCTTGACTGACTGGTCCCATGCCTGTATATATATTATATCTATTTTTTATGTGGATATAAAAATCTATGAGCAACCCTTATTTTTTAATTGTGCCCCAAAACTTAAACTGTTGAATAACAGATAACAATAATTCAAGAAAATAGTTGCCTCTATTTTAGAATTATTAGAAGGGAAGCATATTATCAGTTAACATTGTAATTACTTCCATTATTTTATATTCCTGTACCATTAATAACTATTATTGCTATTAACAGCTGTAATCACAATGCAATATAAGATTAATGCAGGGGTGAAATTCAGCAGGTTCTAACAGGTTCTGGAGAACCAGTAGTGGACATTTTGACTAGTTTGGAGAACTGGCAAATACCATCTCTAGCTGGCCCCAGGAGTGGGGAGGGAATAGAGAATTTGCAGTATCCTTCCCCTGCCATGCCCACCAAGCCATGCCCACAGGGAAAAATGTTTGAATTTCACCCCTGGATTAATGGCAGTTTTCCAGAGCAATACGTTTATATGCGTTGATTGGTCCAGAACTCTAAGAGATTAATTAGCAGGTACTGAATATAGAAGCCAATCTGAAATACATTGCTTCAGAAGTAATCACTCATAATGGCAATATTATTTTCTTGTAAAAAATATGTTTTTGGGCATGGCCTTTGGCTGAAATTCTAAGCACATTCACTAGAAAGAAAATCCCATTGAACTAATATGAGTTTACTTCCAAGTAAACATGTCTAGGCTCATGCTGTTAGACTTGTAAATAATTCATACACATCTTTAAAGGCTGTTTCACAAATTCTGCTGACGATTACTTCTCAGTCTTAAAGTCAAATGGCATTGATTCATTTAAGTATAGCTTTTGGGCTCTTTGAAAGCTTAGCAGATGTTTAAATTGTTTACTGCAAGATTAAAAAAAGTCAGCATTTTACCAATTAATTACATCATAACATGTTCGGTAGGTGATGTTTTGATTTGGAGCAATTTGTTAAATGGTACTTGAGGGCTGATATTTGTTTCCATCTGTTCGTAGCTTAGAGAATATCAAGCATAATTATTTCAGTGAAAAGAATATTTGCCATGTTCTTCCCAGTTAAGGGGAGAAATAGTGATGTTACTTTTTGGTTTTGTTGATATAAGAAATAAAATGCTTTTAGTTGCATGGTTAAATTGAATGCTTAAAGAAATTGTTTGTATTGTCTCATTCCAATATTTAGTTGGAAGCAAGCTCAGTTTCTTTTTTTTAAAAATTCTCTGTTTAAGTAAGGTTACCACATCTGAACTGCCAAACTCCAGATAATCCCTGGAAGCCAGCAAAGAGAGGGGAAAAGTTCTAATTCAGATACAAACTTTTACATAGCCCACATATATAGCCCAGCTACAAAATTCCTATTCCTTCAACCAATTAAGCAAAGGGTAAAATTACTTTGAACAGGATGACAATTTCTTCCCATATGCCAAAAACAAAGGCCTTAATTAAAGTGGGTTTATAGTACTTTCTAGTACTGAAGACAATTCTTATAAAGAAACGACAGAAAAGATAGTCCTTTATGTACACATTTAAAGGCATTTTGTGCACCGTAAAAAGCTTCAAAAATAGGTATCATATACAGGAAATTAGACACAATTTCTGACACAGCCAGTTTGGTTCAGTGGTTAAGGTATCGAGCTAGAAATCAGGAGACTGTGAGTTCCTGGCCTTCCTTAAGCATAAACAGTTGGGTGACCTTGGGTCAGTTGCTCTCTGTTAGCTCTAGAAAGGAAGCAGTGGAAAACCACTTTGGAAAAACCTTACCAAGAAAATTCAGGGAGTCCAGGCAGTTGCTAGGAATCAAAAACTAACTAACTAACTAACTAACTAACTAACTAACTAACTAACTAACTAGGAAGGAAGGAAGGAAGGAAGGAAGGAAGGAAGGGTCTCTATCTGAGGAAAATGGGTGGTTCAAAAATGTAAAAAATGAAGGAAGGAAGGAAAGGAAAGAGGGAAAGAAGGAAAGAAGGGAA
>JANHZT010007262.1:100472-116896 GCA_032468215.1 Stegonotus admiraltiensis | reverse complement strand
CACACACACACACACACACACACACACACACACACACACATATATATATATATATATATATATATATATATATATAATTTGACATAGTAAATGAATGTGTATCTTACTTTTAGTGACACACAAACTTTATTTTATTAGAATGCTCCCTACTTCAATATAAATATGTAGGTCATTATTGTATATAAAGCAGGACAGATCTGACTGACAATATAAATTAAAATGCAAGTGTAGGCGTTAATTATAGTTTTTATGGTTCTAAGCTGGCATGAGCTTTGTGCTTAAACATATTCACTTTCTTTTCACCTTCAAGGCAAGGATTCCTGTTTCCTATTTTGTTTCTTTTCTCAAAAGCATTTAGCATTGTTGAACAAAACACATCTTGCTCCAAATGCTGAATATGAGGAAAGTTTGGATGAAATTCAGTGTGTGTATGTGTGTGTGTGTGTGTGTGTGTATGTGTGTAATCTAGTGGTTTACAGTTCAGATAAATGATTCAGATTTGTTAGATCTGAATTGTGATTAGTCCTTCACAAATTATTCCTGGCCAACATGGGCAAAACTAGGCTTAGAGCCACCCCAAGTTGTATCTCAAATGCGTTCTTTCTCTAACTTTTTCTCCACTACTGTGTGGAGAACAAATGCCAGTTTCTTGGCCTCTCTATAGGAAAGAAACTGTCTGAGAAATGCTGACTGAATTCTCAAGACCGAAAATTGGATTTCGGTTGTTGTACTCCTTGTCTCTAGAATTAGGATAAACACCTGCAATGATGCATGATGAACATCTGGATGGAAACCTTCAGCTTCCTTCCACACTGTACTAAGACTTGGTTTGTTTAGTAATGGGTTATGAGCACATTTGCAACTGAATTTGTTCCTGAATGAACGCAATTGTAACTGAGTTTTCCCTGAATTTTTTCCTCTTCCAGGTTTATCAAACTCAAGGCCCAGGGGCCGGCCCTGGCCCACAGGGTGCTTAGATCTGGCCCACAGAGCCACTCTGTAAATAGTGAAGGACCGGCCTGCGGTGCCTCTGCCAGTGAAAACGGAGCTCGGGAGGGCTACGGGTGGCCCTCACAAGCTCCATTTTCACTAGCAAAGGGCTGCAGGAGGCTGTTGCAGCTGAAAATTGAACTTAGGAGGGCTGCGGGTGGCCCTCGTGAGCTCTGTTTTCATTGGCAGAGGGTTGCAGTAGGCTGTTACAGCTGAAAACGGAGCTCAGTAGCCTGTTTTCCTGGCAGTTTTCAGGCCACCAAAGGCACCCCTACACAAGTGACATTGAGCTACCATGCCCACCATGGCCCTGGCCCCCCTGACCCCCCGAGGTCAAACACAGCCCTGATGCAGCCCTCAATGAAATTGAGTTTGACACCCCTGCTGTAAACCTAATGAAAAACCTGAGAATTACAACTTTATTACATATATTTATGTTAGAAGAAAACAGATTCTAACTGAACATTAGAAAAATAATCTCTGAGAGTAAGCTGTTCAAAAGTACAAGTAGAGAAACCATGGAGTTCCATTCACTGCATGTGTTCAAGCAGAGACTAGACAGCCATTTGTCTGGGGTGCTTCAATTGGGTTCTTTTCATTGATTGATGATTTAAACCATCGTGTCAGGCAGAAGTGGTATTTAGCTGGTTCAGACCTGTTCGCCTAAACTGGTAGCAGAAATCAAGGGTGAGGGCCCACCCACCCTACCGGCTCTATGCCATCCTATTTAGGCAAGTTTTTGAGGCTGGGTCCATGCACAGAAGGCACACACTCCAGCAAAGCGCATGTGCAAAAGGCTGGGCACATGCGTGGATGGGGCATGTGTGAGCGAAGCAAATTATTTGACTGTTACCACTTTAAGAGTCTGTATTATAAGAGAGGTCCTGTTGGAGAGTATCTCTCTCCCCTTGTGTTCTTCCCTGCTATAGCTGCTGATTGATTGTTTGATTATTGCCTAGTATGTGTATGTATATTCTTTTGTGTGATAAACCACTATTTATTACTATAAACCTCTGTGTGATGAATTGCTCTGGGGTTGTCTCACTTAGTCACACTGTGCACACTCTGACACATCAAGCTATGATTGTAAACCTCAAACAACCACCAGGGATGCTTGTAACATTACAAGAATGGGAAGATACGATTTTGGAAGGGTTTGCTGAACATTTTATGTATATTCTTTTGTGTGATAAACCACTATTTATTACTATAAACCTCTGTGTGATGAATTGCTCTGGGGTTGTCTCACTTAGTCACACTGTGCACACTCTGACACATCAAGCTATGATTGTAAACCTCAAACAACCACCAGGGATGCTTGTAACATTACAAGAATGGGAAGATACGATTTTGGAAGGGTTTGCTGAACATTTTGGAGTGGTTGGAAGCCAAGAGAAAATATATGCATGAAGCCCAACATTTTAACTATTTTATAAATGGTAGGGGCAAATTAATCTGTTAACAGTTGAAAATTTCAGTGGCTTTATCTGGGACTGGTTCCGATGTCTCCAAAGAACATGATTTCCCACATCTTTCATAAACCATGACTTATAAACTTGAGCGGCTGGTTTCACGCAACACACTAGAGTTGAAGTCCACACACCATCAAGTTGTAAAGGTTGAGAAATACTGCATTAGATATCCTAAAGGTGCTTTTCAAAAGGCAACTGGACTCTCTTTGTTTTTCCTGGAAGACCTTTCATTTTCATCCAGGAAACTTCTTCAGTTCTGACTGGATGGTAGGAAGGGAAGGATTTATATTCAATTGAACAAGCTTCTTGGATGAAAAGTGAGACATCTTTGAGAAAAAACAGAAAAAGTCCAGTTGCCTTTTGAAAAGGCAACTTTGGGACAACCATGACATGGATGATTGAGAAACCAGGATTTTTCTCCACTCATAGTCAGATATTTTTCCTGCAAATCCATCTGGATATCACATTCCACTAAAACTTTGTTTGTTTTTACATGAATGGATGAATAGGCAATAAACAGATATACCAAAAATGTAAGACCGAGCTTCTGACCTACACAGGACGTTTGCACAACAATTAGCCTATCCTTTATTTTAGGGTTAATCAGAAGGTTGAAAATTCAGCCAGTTTGAAACTAAGGACTGAAATGTCACTTTCGAAACAGGGTTAAGAAGGTCACACAGCTGCAAATAATAATAGCTCGATGAAAATCAGATTCTGACTGCAGCCCACTTCAAGAATAACATTGGAACAGGAAGCAAGCCTGTGTGATATTCTTAGCCATAAAGTCATACAGATTTTTGTGGACATTTTATTTTGCTGTTTGTTTTAGTTTCAAGATGGAAAACAAAATGAGCTTTCTTAGGTCTAATTATTTCACACCATTCCTTACCAGTGATAGTGTGATGGTAAATTTGTGTTGTGCTATCAAGAAGGATAGTATGCAAAGCAAAGAGGAAAAACAGTCTCAAAATTATTGCAAGGATGATCATCGCAACAAAGTGGTGGTTGCTTCATTTGTTTTTTTAGTGTTTCTTTGTGGTCTAGTGGGATTATTCATTGGGATTGTCTATTCTGTTCTAATTAACCAAAATCAAGTTTAATATTGTTCAGATGTTTATTAAGCATAGATGTTGCTGATGAATGATTCTCTTCCAACTTCCTCTCTCTCTTTCTCCTTATAGCAAAATAAAGTTTCCTACTCCAGTTGAGGTGTCAATGAACATCTTCATGTTGTAATCTTGACTTCCTAGTCTATACTATAGCCTTTGAATCTCCTAGCAGTCTCCCATCCAATTATTAAAGAAGTTTCATCCTTTTAGCTTGGTTAGCCTAGCTTGGTTAGATTCCACTAGCCATCTGACCCATCCCTTAATTACAGTGTTGTAATTGGCTCTGTCAAATTCTACATTTTCTTTTATATTAATCTCTAACAAATGTGCCCATCAAGGTAGCAGATGAATAGCTAACATATCCCCACTTTGTGGGATCAAGGTAGCAGATAAATAGCTCAATTAATAGTTCAACAGAATTTGATATGTTTTGTAATAGGACTATTATTATTTTTTACTTGTATATTTAAGTGTATTCCAGTATATTCACATCTACTCATGTGCTGTGCATTAACTGCCATTGGACCAAATATGTCTCAGAGACACATCAGACATGTATGAAAAATATGCAGAGCTAATTTGTGGAGCCAAATGCTTCCCCTCCCCTCTTCCAGAGAATGTGTGAATTAGCCTTGATTCCGTTTAGCCCAGCAGTTCATAGCACCTAGCTGAGATAAGTTCATCTTTGAAAATAAAAACTAAGTAAACTTGCTTGAACCAGGATTATACGTTATCAAGAAACCTTGGAGCTAAAGATGTTGCAAAAGGAGACTGAGAAAAAATACTTATGTATTTTGACTGAGAATATTACACAGAAGTATCAGTATAAACCCTATAGTCAAGCTCTTTTAGAGAAAATCTTTCCCTTTTTTCTTTTCCATTATATTAAACTTGACTTCAAAGCACTTGTATGTTTGGGCATATGTTTGCCATATCATTTTAATATGAAGGATACAGTTGGAGTGATGGTTCTGGCTACAATAATGTGGTCACCTGCATCACCAAACAAAATTACATCTACACTATTTCTGATAGGTTGGCTTAGTGTAGTCCTAATGATTTTTATTATTTGGGTTCCCTTTATTTATTTATATTGATTTATACTGAAGTAAATGTGTTGGATAATGTGAAATGTCATTATTTTCAATATCATTTTCTTGTAGATCAATCACCTTGACCCAAGACAGAAGAACACTAGATCCTTTGCTAAGGTTCTTAGCCTGGAATAACTAACTCATCTGTACTGAATTCATATTAAGAGGTAAACAAACCACCATACCAGTTTAAGACATGTGATTAAATGGTAGATCATAGTCACCCACTATGACCTGATAAACTCAAAATTTCTCACAACAGTAGCAAAAACTTAAAAATAGAAAGACATTATGCATGTTTAACATTGCAGTTCTAAAAATAATAGGTCCAGCTCAATTTAGTTGTAGCAAGCATGATTATATTTATTATTTATTTAAAATGTCATAATGCCATCTTTCTAAAAAAAGGTTTCTTTCTATACCTAAAAGATATAGAAATAATAAAAATATGTTTTAAAAATCATATAGTAATAAGACAGTAAAGCTTTCAAAAAACAGCAAATATTATTCAATAATTCTAAAGGGTCAATTAACATTGTTATATGATAGTGTTTTTGAAAAGAGAAAATAAAGACTGGATGTGTTCCAAAGAGAGATTTGAGTAACATTTAGGAGCTTTTCCTTTTTGCCTAACAATAAGCTCACATTTGGAAATTCTTTGATAGCTCTGTCTAAACAGGCCCATTAGAAGACAGTCCTTCAGGGAGCCATGTTCTAAGTCACAGAAAGATCTAAAAGAGCACCTACAATTTATAAATCTCAGAGAAAATAAAATCCTTTCAGAACAGGGATAACAAAGTACAGATATGGGAAAATAAACACCAAAAATAATGCATGCAACCATTGTCTTTTGACAGCTATTAGGGAGTAGATATGCAATGGTTATGAAGACCATTACTTGACCTAAGAAACCTCAAAAGAAAATCTTTATAATGTTTTGATAGCCCAAATGACACCTTATACCAGTGTTTCTCAACCTCAGTAATTTTAAGATTTGTAGATTTAAACCTCCCACATGCTTGCTGGGGAATTCTGGGAGTTGAAATTCACACGTTAAAGTTGCTAAGGTTGAAAAACCTTGTCTTAGAGCATATGATATTCTTTGTTTAGTTGTAGCCTGATAGGCAGTGGCAAGATTCTGGAAAACAGAAAAGCATTTAAATATCTCCATACTGTGGGAAATTAATTGGAAAACTGCTTCCACCCACATGCACAAAGCACACAACACATATGTATTATAATAATGAAGAATATGATTTTATCCTATCTGATTTAATGAATTGTATGCAAGAGTAGCGTACACTTAGTTAGTCCTGGGTTCTAGGTTCCATGATCATGTCTTTTTTAAAAAAATAATGTCTTTACTATATACCAAATAAAACAAAATACAGCCTTTTTTTAAAGAGTGCTGTTTTACTACCACGGAGTGTATGCCTTTGGATAGAAAAAAATTTAGTTTGATTTCTGTCCCTCCAATCATTATTCTTTTAAAAAATATAGTTTCCTGAGCTGTGGTGGTGCAGTGTGTTAGAATGCAGTACTGTAGGTTATTTCTACTCACTGCCAGCTGCCAGCAATTTGGCAGTTCGAATCTCACTGGCTCAAGGTTAACTCAGCCTTCCATCCTTCCAAGGTTGGTAAATGAGGACCCAGATTGTTGGGGGCAATAGGCTGACTTTGTAAAACTGCTCAGAGAGGCTGTAAAGTACTGTGAAGCAGTATATAAGGCTAAGTGCTATTGCTATGGCTTTTTATGACACATTAGACCACAAGCTACTTCTTGAAAAGATAAAAAATGTGGGATAGACAGCATCACTACCAGCTGACCAACTGCACTCAAAATGTAGTCCTCAATTGAATTATATCTACATGGAGGAAAACATTCTTGTAGGGTACTCCAAGCTTTTGTCTAAGGTTTACGGTTAGGGTTGTCTTCCAATATTTGAGGAGCTGTCACAGCCCCTCAGTGCCTGGTGACAATCACAGATGTTCCTTGAAGCACCTGAAGACAGGACAAGAACTAATGGATGAGAACTAATCAAGGAGGGAACTAACCTAGAACTAAGGAAACTTTTCTGACACTGAGAACAATTAATCAGTGGATGGCATGGCTCCAAAAGCTGTGGGTACTCCACCACTGGAGAGTTTTAAGAAGATATTGGAGAGCCATTTGTCCAGAATGGCATGGGGTCTCTGCTTGTGCAGGAGGTTGGACTTCAAGACCCCCAAGGTCCTTACAATTCTATTCTATTATTACAATTCTAAGATATTCTATATCTTAAAAAATACTCAGCATAGTTCTGATGTCACTTTCAGTAAGAATATAACTTGTTGCTCCTCTTGGGTATTTACCTTGTAATCAAAAAATGTTTTTTTCTGTCTAAGATGGATAAAATGACTTTTTTTTAACAAACAATTTCCTTCTTTCTTAAATAGTGTTATTAGAGGAAAATACTATTGAAACAGTGACGGACTCTTCCTTGGACACCCTCTTCTTGGTCTGCAACTGAAGAATGTAAGCAAGTCAGCTTGGTTCCCTCTCTTGATAAATGTAAAATGTAAGTTTCTCAAAGTTTTGTTAATACAAAACATTCTAAAAGTTGAACAAAACGAGAAGCAGCCATTTTGCACATCGGATAAATCAGCTGTTCCATTTGATACAAACATATAGCTGTAGGATTCACTTGGCAGATAAACCTATTTCTAAAAGAAACATTTCCAGTTAATTAAAGGCATCAGAAAATTGAGGTAAATTTCTCTTGGTTATCAGCCTCACCAACTGGAAAGCAAATAAAAAATAGTAATGATGTGATTTTACAAATTGTGATCTGAGTACACTTTTCACTTACATTTTTTTATGACATACAATATCCCTATGCAGCATCTATCTTTCTCTCATAGATTCCATGTAAGCCAATTCAACTGAAGAGTGGGAGAATCTGTTTCAAAGAAATAATGGCAGACTTGGCTTTTGCTAATAATATTTAAGATAATAAGTAGTCAATTGAGTTAATTTATTTCACATGCATTTGTTCAGTATTTGGTTTGGACATATCTGCGACTGGATCAGGCAACAAAGACATTTTCAATCTATGCAAAGATTCCATCAAGAGCTTTTGGTAATTTTGGAAGCATCAATATGTACCACGATAATTCTCTTTTTTTCAATAAGTCTTATTTGCTGGAGTACCATAGTAGTCATTGTATTTTTTTACTGGTTGAAGTAATGAATATTTTGATATTTTTATAGTTAGAAGTTGAAATCTTTGCAGTAACTTCCAACTGAAAGAGGATGCCAGGTCATACAGCAGTGAAATTTGGGAAGATCCCAATCTGTTTCCGAGAAAAAGAATTTGCTGCATCAGTCAGAATTGTAAATCCCAAAATAGCACAAAACTACACATGGAAGAGAATATGAAAATATTCTCTTTAATTTGTCTTTAAATTATAACAAAACAGTACTACTGTAAAATTGTTTCAAAGTATAAAATTGAAGTTTACCAAATGGAAAACTGTTGGAATGAAAAACTAGTAAGCTTTAAATGATAGTCTCCACTTCTATTCATCTATGTAGATGAACAAATAAAAACAAAGCACTTTCTAGACTAAAACATGACAAGCAATTTTTCAATAGCCAAAGGTTTATTTGCAGACAGACACCATGTTTTCCAGACAGAAATTCAAATACAGTATTCAGATGCTGTATTCATAAGCAAATAAGTCTCTTCTCTGATTTTTTGTTTTTTTTAAATTGAAGGGCCATCTTTGTTTCTAGTAGCTTCTTCTCAGTGAAACTAATTCTCAGTTTCCAGAAATGTGGAAATTAGGGTTATCCTTCTTTCAGAGTAATATAGTATTTATGCACTTTTCATTTTGAAACCTTACAATATTTTAATGGAAATGGTTGATAGTTTCAACTTTGAGTCCTAATTTTTCTGCCCTTTTGTTAAATTTATTCATACCTATTGATAAATTTAATATCTTTTAGAAGTCTATATAAATATCCCTGTGAATTTATTTTTTAAAATTTTATATTGTCAAAGACATTTTCTTCATGTATATGCTTGCAACTTATGTCTCCTAACAAACATATTTTTACAACTTCCCCTTATAGAATATGTTTTTGTCACACTTTCTCCAAATATAATTTTTTGTAAATCCTTTCTAATTGGTAAATTTGCACTGAAAAATTTAGAAAACACAGGTATTAAGAGTCAACTGTTTTCAGTTATTAAGTAAGTTTCTTAAAAAATAAATGAGTTGGGAAAGTCAATGTTAAAATGCAGACTTAAATGCAAACATATCCAACTTGCATTTCTTGAATGTACCTAAGCTATTGTAATATTTATTTTAACTTCCAACCACAGTAACCAGGTGGTTGAAATATATAATCTATTACATCTGCAGAAACCAGATCGGGAAGGCTGGCCTGTATTTTCCATATCTGCTAAAGCTATGGATGGCTATATTTATGCTTTTTTTTCATTCCCCCTTTTTCTTTTAATGTGTAGATTTATGAAGAATCAAAAATGAATTTGGAACAAGAGAGACCTTTTGTCTGCAGTGCCCCAGGCTGTTCACAGGTGAATTAAACCTGCAAGAATATAGCTGTAGTAGAGTTCCATCATGCTAACATGTCCCTATCATAATTTCAAATTTTATTGTATCATTTTAAAGTGCTCTTTCCCCTTGCAACTTCATGCCATAAAACATAAATTAATAATAAATATGGCTATTCTGTTTAGTATCAATGAACATGCCTCATAGCAACTTACATACCTAACCAAACTATACCCCTAAGAAACATTTCTTCATTAAAATATGTTATTACATTAATGCAATCTGGGTTTTAAGACTGAATAGACCATAAGGTTAAATAACAGTTATCATGAAGGAAACATCTGAAAAACAGAACACTTGATGATGCTTTTTAGGATGGATAATCATCTTTTCCTGCCTGATGTCCTGGAAGAACTAAAGCCAGATAATTCTGAAGGAGAGCTCCTCCAGTTTCCTATGTAGCATTGCTTTGTTCCCTGACGTACTCAACTTCTAAAAAAAATCCCAGAGTTTGTTTATAAAGGTATAGTCTCATATGCATGAAGTAATATTAAATAATTGGCTGTGCAAAGGACTTGAAAAGAGTGTCATGCAAAGGACATAGTCCCAGCTGATGTATGGCCTCTGAACCCTTGTGCAGCTACAAGGGACAATCTTCAAAGCTGTTGGTGCTCTCCTTTCTCAGCACACAAATAATTTAATGCTTGCTCAACTTCATCTGATCTGCTATAAGAAAAACCACTTTTGAACATTTCATACAGATCCATTAATCATTGCCTCAGCCATTGGCAGACATTTTTTCAAGGGATAATAATATCAATAGATAATTTTTAAATATGTTCATAAGATTGTATATCCCAAAATGTATTAACCAGTAGCAAAGAGAAAGACAGAAAAGCAAAAACCACATAGACCAACAAAATGAAAACTTTTCTTTGGAAATTGTATAATGTATTTATTTATTAAATTTCTATTCCACTTAAGTAACTCTGGCTGGTTTGCAACAGCGACTCATGAAATATTCTTTTAAACAGTAATATTTTAGTAACAAGAAAGCTTTCAGTCATAGTTGCTTCTATCATTTAATTCTACTCAATTCTCACATTCCTTATCTGTCATTTTAATGCTTTGAATATTAAAATTAAAAATTAAAAAAAATCAATTTCCAGCCCTTATTTCAGGAGCTGAAACTTTTAATTGTCTTTACCCAACAGCGCTTTCCAACAGAGGACCATCTGATGATCCACAGTCACAAGCATGAAATGACTTTGAAGTTTCCTTCACTAAAAACAGACAACATGTTATCAGGTGAGAAGATAGGTATGACAATGATATTTATTTGCCAATGTTGCTGTGATAAGGATGAATATGACTGTTCTGATGCTATCAAACTGTGTGCTAATGAGGCAAATATAATTGTTCTTTTGCTTTACTTTATGCCATGAGTTAGTTCAGATTTTCTGGTGCGTGTACAGCAGGGCTGTTAAACTCGCGGCCCAGATGCATCATCCACTGGCCACACCCACACCTGGTTTAGTGAAGGGGAAAAAAGTCATGATATATCACATGATGTCTCCTTGACAATATGAGTTTGACACCCCTGATGTACATGAAGCTGAAATCAACGAAGTAGACAGACACAGTAAGTCCCTAAATGACTTAAAATTATAAGTCCTACACTCCTTTGTATAAATTAGTCATAAGTTATTTGGTTGCTTATACTTTGTTGGTGATGTTTGTTACTGCAACACATGACCAATATAGAAACTATTTCCCAAATGTCTGAGTTATTAAAAACATTTTGGGCTTCCTTCACAGGGCACCCTGTGAAAAGATATTTGTTTGTCCTTGTATTGTAGAATCAGATGCCTTTAGGGTTTGAGATTGGACAACAGTGATGTGGAAACTGCAGGTTAAAGCAAGTCACAATATCATGAAAGGAGGAATGCTACTTTTATATTAACAAGGATACTTTTATACTAAAAATTGCGACTTTTAACTATGTAAAAAAGAAGCAGGAAAGCTTCATACTAGCGTTTCTGAACCTTAGAGACTTTAAGATGTGTGGATTTCCCATCTTAAATTTCCCAGTCAGTATGCCAAAATTGAGAAATAGTGCTCTACTCTCTCTCCACTGTGTCTTGCACTTTTTCCATTGTTAGGTTTCAGTCCTTGCAACTTGATTGTATCAAGTAAATAAAAGTTGGAAACCAGCTACAGGCAACTGGATAGTGGATATAGGTTGCTAGGAGCTTATTTATAAAATGATGCATGGAGTACATAATTGGGTTGTGGAAATTTAGAGAGAGGGTGGGGGAGGGAGGGACAGACATACAGACAGACAACACTGAAAACATGTTATCCACAGTATATACTAAATCTGTGAAATTGCTAGAGCAGCATAGGGTGATGGCCACCAACTTAGATGGCTTCCAAGGGGATTTTAAACAAATCCCCTTTTAAAAATTACTAGTTATGAAGTCTATATCTTAACTCAAGGATCAAAACAGCTTGCAATTGCTTGTGCTTCATGTTCTTCTGGTGGGCTTCTCACAGACATCTGGCTGGTCTCTGTGAGAAACAAGACCCTACACTAGAGAGGCTTTTGGACTAATCTATAAGATGATTCTCTACCTCTAATATTTCCCCATATTTGAATGTAATATATAACTTAGGTCTGAACAAAATCTCTCTAGCTTTGCCATCTGTTGTGGATAGTGAAAATGGTGGTGATAGCAGTGAGAAAGAAAATTCATATCAATACCGCATGAAGTAATATACCTTTTCCTTCTGTTTAGCTCCCAATTCTCAACCAAATAGTTTAAAAAAAAAAAGTCCCCAAACATTTACAGTTACTATCATACAAATTGTATATATTACTTTCTTTTTCTTTGCCATGTTATTATCCCAGTGGAAGACTTTTTTAGCCCTGCAGGAGGTTTGAGTGGGTATTTTATATTATCCAGCTGACATGCCCATTGTGAATACTTGCTAGTTTCTTCAGCAGTACATTATATTAAAGATCAAGCATTTTTAGTATTCATTGCAGTGCCAGCTTAGTGTAGCGATTAAGGTACCAGTTAGATGCTGGGAGAATATGAGTTCTAAGCTTGCCTTAGCTATGAAGCCAGGTAGGAGGTTAGACACCCTCTCCCAGCACTCGAAAGTAGGCAAGAGCAGACCACTTCCAAAATTCCTTGCCAGGAAATCTGCATGGACTTGTTCCCAGGAGTTAAGACTGACTTGGAGACACACACACATGCACATATGCATACTGGCGCGCGCGCACGCATGCACGCACAGAGAGAGAGAGAGAGAGAGAAAGAGAGAGAGAGAGGGAGGGAGAGAGGGATACGCACACACAAATATCTTTCTGCTACACTTTCCCCCCATTCATTATAGCCTCTAGGTGCAACATGCAGAAACTTTAACAACTTTTAAAATTCCTATTAACTCCATGCATATTAAATAATCTTTTCAGTTTTTTTTTAAATAATGAAAGTATGCCTGGCTCAATTGTGTACCTATCCATACTATAATTGCTACCACCTCCTTAATGTGAACAATATTACAATTTGGGAAATATCTTTACTGGAAACAATCAAATTAATACAAAGCATTGATTCGTATCAGCATCCTTTAACAGGTGAGAGCTTACAAAAAGTGAAAGCAACAAAAAAATCAATAAATTAAACTAGATGTATAGCCATACACTTCTGGAGTTTTCCAGAGATTACAGCTGACTATAGGGAGGTTAGCTGGGACTATACATTACAATGGGATCACTGAACCAATTCTTATCACTATGGACATCACCTAGGTAGTTGTTTGGATTTATTATGAGGACTGCTTAGGGATGGATTATGTTTGGAATGCCACAAACCATTTCTGATTTAGAAGACTGATCACCCTTAAAGTAGTGTGGTCCAGAAGAGAAACAGAATATCCTGGAGTTTGTCAGAATGTTCTATTTCTGGAATAGTAAGTTTGACATACAACTTGGATTTTGTTCTTGCAACAATTTATTCAAAGCAAAGGAAGCCAAACTACATATTACAAGATTGGCTCCCGGGAATTGAGTCAGACTTTTCATCACTTTTAGACAATCACTGAAAGAAACACACAGTAAGTAAATTGCCAAAATGCCATAGGTAAACACACATCAGAAGGGAGAAAAGTAATTGTGAGAAGAATAATGTCTTAATGCATTTATCCCATAGGGCACCTGCTCTATTAGAGCTTAATGAGGTAGTTTCCATTTATTTTAAGTATCACAATAGACAATAAGGTTGAGTTAAGGAAAGATTCCTATTAGATGCAGATAAAGAATATAAAAAACAACTCTCCACCCATTTTTGATAATTAGAACTCTACTGTATTTATTGGTTATAAGAGAATTTGGAGCAGATTAAATAGATACACAAAACAATATTGTTCAATATTTTAAAATACATACACCATTTTAAATGTTGCATATTATATAAATCCACATTTTAATTTTTGAATTTCTAAAAAAAACCTCATTTTTTTTACCACAGGGACTAATCAGCAGTTTTTAAAAATGCAATTCTTGGTGCTTTAAACAAAGCAGAAGTTCATGCTGGTACATTTCATAAATTTACACTTTGCTTTAATCTAAAACCTTTACATTAAAGATAATTGGAACTGTTGAATGTAAATGAGATTAGGAGAATATTTGTAAAACATTTGACATAGGGAAATTAACTGGAGGTTATTTTTTCAGAATTGTCTCCAAGTTCATTTCTAATCTTGGTAGTTAAGCATGAAGCAAGCCATGCTGAGTGATCAGTAAGTTTAGCCTGGAGTATTGGATAAGATCCAGAGTGGGTTGGACCTATCTTAGATCTAAGAATCATAATCGGTGTAAAGGAAGACTTGGATTTTAATGTCTCAATCTCCTGCAGCAACGAGACCTTTTTCTTCTTTGTAGAGTAAACGTTAAATTTGATGTCAATAGCAGATAGAAGAACAAATATGCACACAAGCTTATATTACTCATGCATAGACACAAACCAGTGGTGGGTTGCCCCCGGTTCGCACCCGTTCTATAGAACTGATAGTAAAACTGGCGGGAGACCCCACCCACCAATCCCGACATCATCATGTGCAGAAGAGTGTGTGCACGTTTTTGCTTTGCTCGGTGCATGCGCAGCCCCACTGCAAACTGGTAGTAAAGGTAAGTAGAACCCACCCCTGACACAAACGTATTAGTTCAGCCCATTTTTCCCAAAGAAACATGCTTCCATTTGCAGTTCAAAAAAGGGTTCTAAGCAGGGAATTGTCTAAATGGTGTGCTCCTAAGATCTCTAAGGGTCCCCCAAAATGCTCTGGACTCAGGACTCCACAATTTTTTTTTGCCAGTTTATATTGAAAAATAATATTAAAATCCCATCAACAATTATGGTAGAAGCAGTGACTGTAAAATTAAAATTTTAATATAATAAATATGGTTACGTATAACTCAACACACAAAAAAAGCTATTTTGGGTCCACCAAATTGGGTCCCAATTTTAAAAAGTGGGAAGAGTTCCTGGGACAAAGAAGTTTTTAAGAAGCATTTGTCTAGGCAATCCTTTGACAATGTATTTGATTTAGCTTGCCACAAGTTCAAGGATAGGGGGATCTGATTTTCTGGCCAAGAATGAGGAATGATGAAAGTTGTAGCCCAAAAGCATCTGGAAGGCTACAGATTCCACACCCTGATTTAGTTTAACAGCAATTTCGTTGACCTGTTTTTTAGGGTGCATAGTCTTTTTTTAATTTTTATTTCAATAATTCATTTTTCTTCTGATAGAGAGATATGAGGGAAAAGCTGTTTCCTCAAATAGAAGTAATCCCTCAGGAAATCTAGATCCCTTAAAGTTAAATGTTTTATTCTGAGATTTCTTAATGAAATTTAGAGATGATATATGAGAGGGAGAGGCTTTCCCCTTCAGACATACTCTCCATTTAGACATTTATCTCTCTTTTCTTCCTTATTTTTGGCAAACTTGTTTCATGTCATCTGCATCTGAAAAGAATCATAGCTGTAGTTGCCCTTTAGCAAATTCAGGTGCAGTATTTTTAAACGTACATAAATTCTCCCATCCATCCCCACCCCCGCCCTTACAATAGCTATTATCTTCTTCTTTCACTCATTCCAGCCATGCATATTATGATCAGGTACTTTTAGAAATGAACATAAAGAAACCAATGTACCAAGAGATCAAAAGATCATTCTGAAAATTAGATAAAAATATATTTTCTTTATTTGCCACACCAGTATGTAGGCCACAGTGGGTAGGCGCACAATTCAACCTAAATCTAAAAGAAGCAACTAGATGCATACTTAATGAAGAAGTAAACCAGACTATTTTGTCTTCCACAGACCTATACTTAACATCTACATCCTTCCATGCACAAGGAGAGAAATACAGTATTCATCTACTCACTCACTCTTTCTCTTTCTCTTTCTCTTTCTCTTTCTCTTTCTCTTTCTCTTTCACACACACACACACACACACCACACACCTCAGCTGCAAATAGTGTGGAAGAAAAAGCTGGTTCATTTCCAAATCCACACTTATGCAAATTACAGATGCTGGAAGAGTATTCTAAACAGGATTTTGCTTTAACTGTTGATTCCCATATGGTCAGGGCTTTGTTATCTGGAAGATTCTAGCTTTACTTGTTTTATTTAAATAGAAGATCAGGAATACAAACAACAATCATTAATGGTCACCGTGAATGCTAGATATGAAAGTTTATTCAGAGAGAACAACACTGCAAGAAAACACAACAGAATTGCAATCTTATATGAATTCTGAACTACTGTTCTTGCTCAGAAGCTGATAACTTCTTTAGATAGCTATTTCAAAAATACTGGAAATATGTAGCTTCTATCAGAGTTCATTGTCATTTCTGTGGAAGTCTAATACACATTAAACCTCTCCTAATGTAGTCTTCTACTGTATGCCTAAATCTTGTCCTAGAAGAATTCTTTACTCCTCATATTATCTATAATTTCTCTACATGCTGATTTTTGCAAACACCTAAAAGTAGAAATGGTGTAACAAAAGTTTTTGCATTTATTTATTCATTCATTTATTGCAAGCATATATATATCTGCCTATATCAAACATTGGGACTTGGCCAAGGCTAGAGCAAAATAAAAGAGAAAGGTGGGGGGAGAGAAT
>JANHZT010007262.1:85304-96475 GCA_032468215.1 Stegonotus admiraltiensis | reverse complement strand
CTATTCTATTCTATTCTATTCTATTCTATTCTATTCTATTCTATTCTATTCTATTCTATTCTATTCTATTCTATTGCCATCCCATCATCTTTACCAAATCAGCCTCTTTCCTTCATTCTGCACAGCTGTAAATACATCAATAAAGGCAAAAAGGCAAATATTTAAGCGAACAAGTGCAGAATATCCAGTTACAGGAAACCAAACTTCATTCTTTTGTCTACCAACTAGTTATCTTAAAAATCCCATCATTTTCCAGCTGATAAAACACAGGTATACACAAGCACCTATCTGCAGCTCCATATGCATAAGAACAAAAAGAATTGTGTTAGAAAGTTGATTGTCTGCAAGGCTTTCATTATGCAGGCACAATCTTTTTTTTTTTAACCATTCCTGCTCCTCAGTTACCCATGTCAGTTATGTCAGTTTAGAAATGGTGTAGTGTTTCCCTTTAGTGTGTATAGTCAAGGCTGTGGTTTTCCCAGTTGCAATGTATGGCTGTGAAAGTTGGACCATAAGAAAGGCTAAGTGCCAAAGAATCAAAGCCGTTGAACTATGGTGCTGGAGAAGACTCCTGCAAGTCCCTTGGACTGCAAGGCAATCAAACCACTCAGTCCTAGAGGAGATCAACCCTGACTGCTCTTTAGAAGGTCAGATCCTGAAGATGAAACTCAAATATTTTGGCCACCTAATGAGAAGGAAGGACACACTGGAGAAGTGCCTAATGCTGGGAAAGATTGAGGGCAAAAGAAGGGGACAACAGATGGAGTCACTGAAACAGTAGGCATGAGCTTAAATGAACTCCAGAGGATGGTAGAGGACAGGAAGGCCTGGAGGAATGTTGTCTATGAGGTCGCAGTGGGTCGGACATGACTTTGCAACTAACAACAACAAAGTGTTTCCCTTTATGTCATGCATGATTCATTTCTATATATTTTTCTACTCGTTTTAGAAAATATATGTAAGGAATGGGTATGTGTGTGTGTATCTGTGTTTTACAAAATAAGAGTCTGAGTAGGCAGCTATGCTTTCTAATTAAAGTCAAAAACAAACATGATGCAGAAATCTGTAATTATCTTTTTCCCCGTGAAGTTGCCTTGCTACTTAGTGCTACTTTGAAACTCTGGGGAACCCAATTGCTTGGGGACAGGTTACTTATTTCCTGAATATTAAACTTTGCAAATGTGTATTTGCATGCATTACTTAAAAGCTATGTCTATTTTGTACTTTCAAACAGCTGTATTTTTGATAAATTGTATGGGAACTCTATCAAATAACTAATAAGGGCTCCAGAACCTGACTTTGTTAAACTGGTATTGTCTTGTGTTTTAACATACTGTAATAGATGATGTTACACAATTTCTTGTTCTTCACTATCTACCTACTCCTTTTGATATTTCTCCTCAGACCAAACTCCAACACCAACCCGGTTCTTAAAAAACTGTGAGGAAGTGGGACTCTTCAGTGAGATAGACTGCAGCATAGAGCATGAGTTTAGAAAGGCACAAGAAGAAGACAACAACAATAAAACGGTATGTCTTCGTAACATGGAAATATTCCTTTCCCATTTCCAGGAAATTGGGTGAAAACAGAGGAAATCTTTTACCTGAATGAGGAAAGATGTGGGGGTGGGGAACATTTAAATTAGAAACTAGGTGTCATTATAGATTATGACATGTTTGCAACCTGCTTTAAATTGAGTAGATAAACCAGATTTTAAAGGCAAGCAGGATGGATTAAGTAGTTCATTAGAATACCATATAATTTCCATTTATTTTGAGAACAAATACACACATTGGATACAAGCGCATGTGCACAAACACATACATACTTCAAATCTCATGCAAAAGAAAAAGGAATCTAATTATGATAAGTGAGGGAATAATTTTAAAAGTCCTACTTCTATAATCAATAGTTGCAGCCATGTTTGCAAAACAAATTGGTTAGCAATGCTCTATATTCAAAAGTGGTTGAGATTGTAGAAATCAAACTGAAGATGGAATCTTTATGGTTTGCTTTCTTTCCTGTTTAGAGTAAATAATCCACAATCCACCAAACCAGACAGACTTATTTGGCTATAAATTAGATACTTCTCTAAGAAAGAAAAGTTGCTGCTAGAAAAAAGTACCAAACCACATATATCCAAAAAATTGTGCATTGTACAGAATGAATTTTTGGAATATTGCCTTAGGCTCTTCGATTTAATGGCATTGTAACATTTTCACTTCTCTGTTTAAAAACAGAAAAAAGTAGAATAAAAAGTCTGATAGGACAAATTCAGGCAAAGTATGAGACATTTCCACCTCTTTATGAAAAATAATTTTTAGAATTGTTCTTGGAAAAAAATAGGTGCAATTGCTCTCACACTGAAGCCACAATATCATTTCTCAAGAAAATTAGGAAATTAGCAAAGTTTCCATCACATTATATTTTCTATACAAAAAAAAGTTTTAAAATGCACATTTTCTGCAGGATTTAATAGATCTTTTTGCCCAACATGTTGAGGATATGCTGGGGAAATTTAGTTTCACTGGTTTATATAACTTGATTCACACCTCTCAGGGAAATGTGCTTGCAATGGCTTTTGCACAATTTGAATGATTCACTGTATTTTATGTCTCAAAGGCCTATCAAAATACATTCATATTTAATGATACAAAGTGGTGAATAAATGAAAACTAGAATGTTTAGAATGCATATTTTGAGAGAAAATGTAGACATCGTTTTTCTGGTGTGTATATTTTTTCCCTTAAAATATAAAAAATGAATAGAATGAATTTATTAGGCAACATATGCAAAAGTCATATAGAGTGAAAGTAGATTGATTACACAATAGCAGTCCACTAGTACGTAAATTTATTCTGCACATAAATTTGATGGGGGAATTCCTTTCATTTCTTTTCCAGAGGAGAAGAAAAAAAATCATCGAAATTCTTAAAGAAGGAATGGAAAGTCCCTGTACTTATCTTAATAACAAGATGGCTCTGGTGTGTTGAATGCGTTTGCCCCGTCTTTCACTGTACAATAATCTCTTTGGTTGTTTATAGATTTGTTGGGTTCCTATAGTTGAATTAAATCTTAAGGGAGGGTTTCACAAGGGATATATCCCCCCAGATATTTTTGAGATTAGGAAGGAGGGACATCTGCAAGCTATGGCAATGAGGGATATATAATTTCCCCCCTTCCCCTTTCCCTCCCCCCACCCCAAAATCACATTTGACTAAAATTTATGTAAAAATTAAATTTTAAGTAAATTTTAAGAAAGAAGTACTAAAAATTAAATCTCTTTTGCCAGGAAGAAAGTTTATAGAAATTTAAAAAAAATAAACTTCAATCCAATACTACGTTACAACTAGGTCAGACCCTTACATGTTCAGTTAAATGTTTTCATAAAGTCTCCATGCATGGAGTCCTGTGATAAATCTAATTCATAACCTTTCATCACATATCCAGTATAAGGATAGCATTGGAATTCAATAGTTTCAGCATCTCCTGGATCCTGCTGAAAAACGTAGAGGGTCATAAAGGATGTATCTGTTTCTCTGCTTTCATCACACATATAACAACTTCCATGCATAAATAAGCATTTTTTTCCTTGTCTGATGTCATCTATTTTTGGGGCAACTTATTATAATCAATGGATCAGATCCCAGAATTCTCTATATGAGTGAATCAGAAAAATTCCAATTTTTATCTTTCGTTTATAAGTACTTTCAGTTTATATGGCACCTTAGAGAATAAATACAGCTGGCTCCCCCCATGACTTAAAATGTAAAGTTGAAGGGAACACAGACTGAAGAAAGGGAGAAATTGGGTAATGAAAACAAGAAATTGTTGAAAAAAATAATTTGTGACCATAAAGGAGAATTAAATAAAATTAAATAAAAGAAGAACAACTATTTTAATCTTAGATTCTATAGCAAATTTAGATCCCTGGTATAAAGCAGGATTTTAAAAAAACACCCTGAAGACTGTCTGTCTGATACTCAAGTCAAAAAGCCATCTCTTGCTGACAGTAACTGATAGTGGTGCCTCAGATAAGAGTATGTATCAGTCAGACAATGCAACCCAAAGCAGCAAGGTAGACAGTATCAGCAGATCAAGCTATCATCTGAGCATCAGGCAACAGATTTTAGGTTTATAGTGTGCAAAAAGTCTCCATAGCATTTGTTGTATGTTATATTTGCAAGTGTTTGCATCTGCTGTTGGACTAGAACTACTGGCAAATTGGCTCCAGAGCACTGCAAAAGGGCTGGGAGAATAAGGGTAAACCTGACAATCAGTATTGCTTTTATGAAGACCTGGAATAAGCCTGTGAAACATTAGGATATTAAATATCACCTTCTTTTCTGTACTGTATGTGAGTAGAAGAAAAACCCTGAGCAAGTAGATTCCAACGAGCAAGTACTGGTGGTACCCTTTTTGAAGTATGTATATTCACTACAGTATGTTGAAATAATGAGATAGGAGTATTAAAAAAATATTGTTAGTGTTATTATTGTCCATAATCCCAAAATTCTATTAATCATGATAATATTGTGAAATTATTTTAAAAATGAATGATTGTTCTCTTATTTTTCTCACGATAACCCTAATTAGCCAAGGTCTAAGGTGTTTGATTGTAAGCCACACTCTTTCTAAATTTTAATTTATGGGAATAATGGGTCTGGGATTTTGGATGCATTGTGTAGGCCCATTTGGTACCTTGGTTCAAAATTTATTAGCCTCTGATACACCCTTTTGTTCAATTGAAGGTTACAAACAGACAAATGGACACAAGAGTTTTAGTAGTTTATAGCTAAGCCATCCTAGCCATATATATCCTATGACCGGGATGACCAGGGTTTAGGAAATTGTGGTCCACACATTTGTAAATTAAATGTGTTTTAGAGTACCCTGTTTGAAATAATAAATTTACATTGTAATACATGACAGTATGATACTGCTCTCGATATAGGTTATTTAGCAATGCAATGTGTAGAATGCTATAAACAGGGAGCATAGGGGAAAAATGCATTGTTTTAGATTATGCCATGTACGACATCCTGGTCCTGCTCAGTCTGCCACCTAAATCAGTAGGGATTTTGTAGGTATCTGAGATTGTAGCAATACATTTGTCAAAGATGTCAAACTGAGCAACTTATTATATATATACAATGAATTCTGCTGTGATTACCCAACTGGTATATGCATCTTTGTTCCAAAAGACTGTGAATCATAGAAATGAAAGTGATGGAGGTGGGTGTGTATGGGAGTTGACACTTCTATTTTGTAGTTTTGTTGCATGATGACTCATTATAGAAAGATTATAGGCTTTTAAAATAACACTATGGGGACTAAAACAATGCTGTATAACTCCCAGTATAAGAATACCAACATAGTATAAAGGTGAAGTTCACAATGGAATACAACTGCTAAACTGTCAAAATATCATTATTGTATTAAAGAAAACAGGAAGATAATATTTATTATCAGTGAAAAATATTAAAAACTTAAATTGTTACTTGTTATTTTAAGAGGCTCTAATTGGTAAAAGGTTTAGATTCTTTTATTTGTGTGCTTTTATTACATAAATGAAGTATTATTGTTCTCCAATACTGGGGCTGTTTATTAGAAAATTAGTTTTAAACAACCTTATTAAAAATCAATTTAGAATATGATTCTATGATTGATAATAAATAGATAATAAATAGATATAATAAATAATAGATATTTAAAATACTTTTATGAAGCCACCATTCAGATTTATGTTTTAAACATACCCTAGTTAGCTAGAATTTGAGTATTTGAAATATATATGTGCTGACATTATTTAAAGAATTAGAAAATAAATATTTCTACAAATAATAATAAGAAATAAATAAAATGTATTATTTATTTTATTTATTTCTACAAATAAATACATCTATTTCACTATTGTTGGTCTGGACTTTTTCAGACAAAAATATTCATTGATTCTTAACATACTACATTTTTGGTTGAGAGACAATGTAACAAAACAGCTATAAGACAAAAAAACTATTCCTGGGAAATCTCTGGTTTAGATCGCACTTCTCCCATCAGTGGTCTGTCTTAAGTAACCCCCATGCTCTTCTACATAATTTACAGTCTGAAAAATAATATTAATTAATGTCTATATGGATTTTTTCATATAGTACTAAACTTTTAATCTTAACCCCAGTAAATTTGAAAAATACTTGGAATGGTGAAAAATGCTAAATTTTGTGAAATCATTCTCTGACCTAAGGGGTTTTTTTTCCAGTGTAGGGAATACACTTGTTCCTTCCATAACACTTTGGAAATTCTATAAGGCAAAAAATAAAAATAGAAACAGGGGAAGTCCAAAGAAATTAAGGCTGCACAAATGCTAATTTTTACTTGCAATAAAAATTAAATTAATTGCATTCAGATTAAGAGCTATATAAGTATTTAATAATCCCTCTTGCCTTCTATCTCATTAAGCATTATAATTCAGTGGCAACTTTTAGAAGGAAGTCTTTGAGGAATCAAGTGTAAGCCTAGATTTCAAATTCTAAATTTCCATTTCATAGGATAATTTAAAAATGTGGACTGTGGGATTTAGAGGTATCATAAATTTTTTCCAATAAGTAAAGAATAAATGGAGGTTTGAGTAAAAGACAAAAATAAAATAGGAATAATGTGGTGCAATTGTTTCAAGAGTGACTCTGAAAGCCAGCCACCATTAATAAGTAATTATGGCAGGGACTATTCTGCTAAAGATGAGAGAATAGATTACACTCCCTTCTATCTGAAGATGCCTTAAGGAGAAAACGCACTAGAAATATTTGTTAGGGTCATTGGCAATATTGACTATTGATTTAGCACAAAGCATTAAGAGCTAATAGCTTTCTTTCTAAAAGTGTGCTGTGGTGGCATTTTACTGCATGATTTGTTATGCACTGTAATTTGGAGCCTCTTGAAATATATCAATAGATGGCCATTTTTAAAATTTCAGACACTTAAGCATATTATTCCAGATGCATTCTGCCTTTAAAGCTGGCCATCAGGGAATTCATAGGAATGCTTGTTGGAAGCGGCAGTAATTATAATGCAGCTGTCCAGAGTCTGTTTAACATGAGTCTGTTTCCCAAGCATTCACCCCTATGAATGACTGACTTACAAAAAGACTGTTGAAAGGGAACCGAATTGTGCCATAATTGTCCCAGAAGGCTTAAAGGACACACCACCAGAAAAGCTAAATGAGTACTTCCATAGGAAATGAATAGTGATAAGAAATTCTAGATGCTATCCAGTTACTTTAAGTCCAGAAACATCTAAAGACACCATGGATAGAATATTGGCGATCTTTTCAGGATCCATAGCAAGTTCATATAATTGGCGAGATCTTAGCTAATCAGAAGGATCTTTGTAAAAAAGATAAATAATCTAAATTTATCCTTTTCTTTGTGTTACTTGAAAGGCAGTGGAACCTTCACCATCCTAATAATAACTGATTGGCATTATAAAAATATAGTCAATCCATAGCCCAAATCCTAGATCTGCTCCTATCTCTTTAATTCTGAACATTACCTTGAGTCTTGATGTAATATTGAGAGAAAGGAGTCTATAAGTAGTCCTTGACTTACAACTATTCATTCAGCAACCATTTGAAGTGACATTAGTATATTGTTAAAAAGTGGCTTATAATCAGTTCTCACAACTGTTACAGCATCCCCACAATCATGTGATCAGAATTAGGGTGCTTGGCAGTTGCCATGTATTTATGACAGTTGCAGCAACCCAGGAGCTTGTGATTGCCATTTGTGACCTTCTCAGAAGGATTCCAACAAGCAAAATCAATGGGGAATGATGAATTAAGTTGGTTTGCTTACCAAACTATGGTCAGACGCTTTACAATCACAGCAAAAAAAGCTCATAAAATGAGGTATGGTTCACATGATGATCTCAGTGCTTAATGAAGGGAGTTCTGGTTCCAACTGTGATTGTAAGTTGACAATTACCTGTAGGTTCAGGCCTCAGAAAATGACAGCAGGGTACAATATTTTTACAGCACCTAAAATTCTGAGGTTTCACAATGTATAGGTATTTCATTTCCTTTTTTTTTTAGTTTAATAGTTCCATTTTCCATTAAACAGTGTGTCATCTGGGTACATGTATCTTTGTGCAGTAATAATCAAAATTTACAACAGTATTTATTACATTAATATTACTTCTCTAATTTTACAATACTAATACTGAACATTATAAACATACTCACCTCCCTCTTAACATATGTTCTAATAAGAACATAATAATATTAAACATAATAATGCTAATAGTCATAATAATAATAATCATAGTGTTTACGTCTCTCTCTTAACATATTTTCTATATTTCGCTTATCATCTTCTTTTGTTTCCCTGTTTTTAACTTCCATTTTTATTCTCTAACCATTGATAAAATAGTTCCATGTCATATAATATTCAGTTTGTTCTTTCTTCTTGATTGCTATTCATTTCTGCACATTCTAATATTTTCCATTCATTTCCAAATGGTCCCTCCTAACTTTAAATTTGGCTCCAGACCATTTCCCAAAGTGCCACCTAACTCTAACTTTAAATGTGAATGGAGGATGAAGTTATGAAATATATGGGAGTAATCATATTTCTATATCTAATGTGACTGTATTTGAATTAAATAAGGGAAAGCCTTTGTCATAAAGTTGATGAGGTGTGGCTCCTAATACATCATTCAATGACCAGAAACAGGCAACAGTTGAAATAATTAAAATGAAGATGACATCTTGGGAATCTTTACTTCTATACACATTATTAATTATGTCTATTCTCCACTTTGCAAAGTATGTGAACCTTGGCCCACAGCTCCATGTGTTCATGTCAGTGGGAGTAGGAGCATACAGTCTTAGTGGTCCTAGATAGATATGTGATTGTGGAAGCTTTTCAAGCAGACATGTGCACTTACACTAAAATCCTTGCACCTGCTGCTAATTTCTACACTGAAGTGGAAAAATCATAACATTTTTAAAAAGCAATGTCAGTGGCTTTTATGGCTGATATATTTAAGGACCAAACCTGTAACACAATAACATTTTAGTAGTACTTTTCTAAGATAAGACTCAGAAATCTTGGCAGCTTTTCTACACAATCTTTTAACTTACTCCAGTTGAGCTCTGAGCAGAATTCTGCCACATGGGTGGGTAATAGGACACTCCTGATCCATTTCAGAGCAAGGTGCACTTCTGCTTTATTTATGAAGACAGACATACAGGTTGAGGACTTAATCATACTTGATAAATCATCCTAGAAAGCCTATTAGAACCATATGCTGATTGTGCATTAATGTGGGAAGTCTGGTTTTAGTTGACTAGGTCAGCCTCTGAGCTTCTCCCTCCCAGCATGCCTTCTATCTGCTTGTCCCTTCAACCTTGTTTGTGAGCTATTTATGCTTTCTAAGTGGTATCATTGGTATGTGGTGGGACATTAATCTTAGAAATATTGTTAATGGAAATGGGGGAGAAGAGGACCTAAAAAGCTTGATAAAGTAAACCAGCAGTGGCCATTGCCACCTTTATTTAGTAGTAATTCCACAGTTAGAGCCAAAAAGCTGAGAGCAGGAAACACCAGTGAATTCTTTCAGCCATAAGGGAATCATTTCAAAGCAGGGGTTTATCTGGTTGGTAAATGGCTGAAAATGGTGCTGAAGATTTCCAGTTTGCTCTCCTTCCTTCAGCCACAGAAATAAGTTTTCATGATTTGCTGTTTCATGGCATTGACCCTGACAGGGTTTTTCCTGATAAATGTTTCTCCAAAAAATAAGCTGGAACAAATCCAATGGATACCCTTTCATAGAAATAAGTAGATTTACGTGCTATATGCAGGTAGTCCTTGACTTATGACTATAATTCCAGAATTACAGTTATAAATCATTGCTGTCTTGTTTTGCAACACTCATCAAGTGAATGCCATAGTTGTTAAGCAAACCTCTTCTTGCTTCCCAAGTAGTCTTTGCTTGTCAGAAGCCTGCTAGGAAAGTCACAAATTGCAATCACCTGACTAAAGACACTGCAACCAGTGTAAACTTGATTGCCAGGTGCCTAAATCAGCAGTGAAATCCTTTACTGGTTACCTTTGCTACTGGTTTGGGAATGGGAGCGCATGTGCACCTCTTCTGCGCATGCACAGAGGGTCAAAAATGGGATGTAATGACATCCTGGTAGGAGGGCGGGGCCTCCTGCCACTGGTGCAACTGGTTCACGCGAGCCAGATAGATCTGGCTGGATTTCATTGCTGGCCCAAATTATAATCATGTGACCATATGGGTGGTGCAATGGTTGTAACTTCAAGGACAGATCAGAAATCACTTTAATTTTAAATCACTTTAACCACTGTTAAACTTACAGTCACAAGTTAAGGACTACCTGTGTCTAGGTCTCATTGAAATAAGTGGAAGGCAAGTTGTAAGGTTATAATAACTCCTTGATTGTCTTGATTAGTTTTATTGATGTCATTGATTTGAGTGCTACTTATGAATATTAGCTTTTTTAATAAGCAAATATTATTTCAAAATACAGTATAACAAGAAAATAGTAGAGTTCTATAGTACTAATATTTCAAGCCATTTAAATAGATGATTATTTAAAAGTTGCTTTTATACTTAATGGTGTATGTTCCATAAAGCAAAAGTTAAAAAGAAACCAAATTCTTATTAGGCTGTAAAAGGATACTATATTTTAACTATAAATTAGTTAGTTTGAAATAGGGAACAGGTGGCCTGCTTTGAAAGGCAAGCTTCCTTTTGGAAAGATAGCAACAATTAAGTGTGAAAGTAAATGTAACAGGTAATTCCATAGTGCTGGTCCTTAATTTGAGTCTCAAAATCAAACAAAAAGAAAACAGAAACAAAACAAAAACTACAAACTCATTAAAAAAGCAAAGTCCTTTAATAAAATACAAGAACTACATTTGATATGTTACGTATTAGTGGCAATTAACAATGGGATACTAAGCATTGAGTCTTAAGCCTGTTCAATTGCTTTAGTGAGAGTTTATCAGGGGCCGTTGCTAGCCCTACAAAGTGTGTGCATCTATACATGTGTGTGTATGTGTAGGCCAAAACAGCTCTAAAGTTTCCTTCCTTCCTTCCTTCCTTCCTTCCTTCCTTCCTTCCTTCCTTCCTTCCTTCCTTCCTTCCTT
>JANHZT010007262.1:50248-81315 GCA_032468215.1 Stegonotus admiraltiensis | reverse complement strand
GGGGGGGTGGTTGGTAGGAAGGGAGAAAGGAAGGGAGAGAGAGAAGGGGAGAGAGAGAGAAAGACACACAGAGAGAAAAGCAGAGAGAGAGAGGGAGAGAGAGGGAGAGAGAGAGAGACTAACTTGTCCAATGCTTTAATAAAGGATACATTTTGTCCAAGGGCTTTCATTAAAGGATAAATCATGAAATTTGTTTTTGGAGTTGGAAAAGCTATGGGCAGAAATGAATATGTTTGTTTGTGGAGGCTTAAAACATCCATTCCCATCTTACTCTTGGAATGGGAAAGGTGCAAGACAATCCACTATTTAAAATTAGGAATTTTGCTGTCACAATTCAATAGTGTGTTCTCTAAGTGACCTAAGGGCTACATGGTATTCAGAGACACAGTTTGTTCCCTTTTGGGCTGGACCAAAAGTCAAATGCAAACTATAATGAGACTAGAAATACAAGCATCTTTTTTTTTTCTGAGATCATGACACAGTTTTTGCTATTCAGACTGTGCTGCCTTTATTTAAAATCATATTTGGACCTCAGAATGTTTATAGAATTTATAGAATGATCAAGCAGTGTTGGTTGTTGTATGATGAGCCTCCCTTTGGGAAGATAACAAGAAGGTTCCCCAATTACAACTAAGTTAATAGAAGAGTATTGTCTGGGATTTTGTTTTTGAGTCTGGCAGATAAAGGTAAAAGGGAAGCTTAGATGACTCTCTGTGTGTATATTGTGCATTATTATAGCAGAGCAAAGTGCCTTCACTAAAATAAAGCAAGATGGCATCAGGATTTATAACATTGGTACTGAAGTTCAATCCTGAGAATTAGTAATATGTATGTAGCAGAGATAGCTAAAAATATAGGAAGATTTTGGAGTTTTTTCAAATTTAACTGCTACAGTTTAGATATTATAAATCTGGCAATTGTGCTATTATCAGATGCGATTTCCATAAATATGATGCTTTCATATTCACACTAGTCACTTAATCAGAGTGGTGAAAGCTTATCAATGGGACATACTTTTCAGAATAGTCAGATGGTATCTGTAGAACTGGGCACAAACAACTTTTTTAAAATTCTCAATCAAACCTGCGCACTAAGAGATTGGATGGACAAATTTTTTGAATTTTTCCCAGAGAAGAGAATATATCCCACATTTGTTCAAGGGCTAGAGTAGACCCACAATAGTGATGGCACTACCATTGAAAAAGCTCAGTGAGTTCAGGATGTCTAAATCTTCAAAAAGTGTTTATATGACGAAAAGCAGTATACTTGCACATACTTCTTGGCCAATTATGATATGAAACAAGTGCAAGAGTACCCATCCTTTATCTATGAAGGCTTTTCAAAAATTCTACCTTGAAATAATTTCTAGAACAGATTCTCCTTTTTTTTTGTAAAATTAAAAGAAACATACAGAAAATTTTCTGGGCCCAGCATCAGATCCTGCTGAGTCTGGCCAGATGTCTATCCACTATTCCTAGATATATGTTGTTCATGTCCTTTGTGAGATATAATATGTGACACAGGACCAGCCAGGGTTTAATATTTTAAATATATTACCAGTAAACCTGTTAATAAAATAGTAGTTTAGCTTCTCCCCTGCAATTCTGAGATTGGTCTCATGAAAAGATGTTGAGAATATTTCTAGCTCAGAGTTGAAATGAAGGGTCTTTGGTGCTCTTAGAGCTTGGAAGTTTTCTTGCAGACATTTCATTATCAAAAATAGGTAATGTCGTAAGTGCTAGTTACCTAGTTTGGATAGTGAAATGTCTGCAACAAAACAAGCTCACTCAGAGTGCACCAAGGATGTTGGTTCTCAGAAATGCTAATTCTTTCCTGGAATATAACAATATTTATTTATTTATTTATTATTAAAATTTATATGCCGCCCTTCTCCCGAAGGAGTCGGAGTGGCTCACAACCATCAAACATAAAAACAATCGCAATAAATAAGGTTAAACAACAGCAATACAGTAATGGAAATTCAGTTTGATCAGTGAGAGAATGTCTTCAACAAGTAAAACTACAGTATACTCCTGTTTCAATAGGATTTGTCCATATAGTGTATTCTGCAGAACATTGATTCTAAGGACCCATTGATTCAAGATGGCTTTATAAGAATGTAAAAAAAGATCAAAAGAATAAAACAAGATTCAGCCCAGTTATCTTCAGCCAATAATATAATTTTGATCTATAAAAACAATTTAATTGGAATTATTTCTTACCATTGTGCCAAAATCTCCTTTAATTTCTCCACTGATTGAGCAAGTGACTTCTGTCCTTATAAGTTATTTTCAGGATCCTTGAAAAATGTTTTTTGAATTTATTTTTTGATTTGAATTACTGTAGGGTTCTAGTTTTGATATTTTGTTGCATAGCTCTCCGTCCTGAAGCTTATTTGATTTCCTACATTTCCCAGTTTGAAAAGATCTCATGAAAGCAAAGAAACCTGTAACCTCTTAAAGACCTAACTGTAAAATGAATAACAGCATATTAACATGTGTGTGCGTGCATGCGGGTGTGCGCGCATGTGTGCGCGCACACACACACATGCCTTGGTTACTTCCTAGCTAAATAAACCCAATAATACCATATTCTATCCTTAAGAATTTCAGCAAAAAAAATTATCTTTGAAAAAATATATATTAGAAGTAAATTTTCTTTTATGATGTTAATGAGAGCTATTAGAAAAAATATTTAAGAAAATTATTTGGGGGTGAAATTAAGGCACCATATTCATATATTTATAAATATATATAATTATTATTTATTAAACTTTTATGCCACCCACTATAAAGCAACTCTGGGCAGCTCAGAGGTTATAAAACAAATGAAAAATAATTAAAATATATTAATATATTAAAACTATAGATTAAAAAATTTAAAGCTGTAGACTGATGGCCTTAATTCATGTTTAACCTAATCAAACAAATCCTGTAAAAAAAAAACCAAAAAGAAAAAAAAGTCCAAAACATCTCTTCATCAACAATTAATACCCAGATTAGCAGAGGCTATCACCATGATTAATACTTAACCAATTTTCAAGAAGTAAACCATACCCCAAATCAAGGAACTACCAAGTCAGACAAACAAGTTAACAGTAAACAACACCCTAAACAAGGAACCATCAACACTGACAGGGCAGTGCAAATCCCATTTCTTTCCACCACTGGTGATGTTACTTAGTTTGGTAATGAAAGATCTGCAAGAAAACAACCAAGCTCATTTATATAAATCACAAATGTTAAAGTTCTTTTTTCTACATCAAAGAATTATAATTAATTGGACTATTTCAAAAGGAAACATCAAATTCTATGAAAGACAAAGAATAACCCTAAATATATCCCACATTTGATAGCTATCATTAAGTTGCTCATATGCCTCTTACTACTATTGTAAGTTTTGCTTCTCCCCTCCCTATTCCCACCTCCCAAACGTTGACTTTATTGATTAACTGAACTGTACTAAAAGTAAACACTAGCTTTGTTTACATATTTCTTATCCATTTAGCACATGATTGCACCTACTGTACAAATTTTTTGCAAAATTAGCAATAGTGGATAGAAGTCTATGGAGTACAATTTTATATCTTTAAACTTTATATGTGCAAACAAAAGTCTCATCCTTTGAGATGGTTCCTTTTGTTAGCTTTAAGTTAGAAATATTCAAATCCATCTCTTTTTTTCCTCTGAACTAAGTCTTCCTCTGAGCTAAGACTGTATTATATCTAAAGTTTAAGCTTATTCATTAGTAAATGTTACTGATAGTATGATAGCAAAACAGCAACAAACTGAATCAAATAATACTCTTCTGTTGCACAATGATGTTTACTGTCAGTGTAGTAAACAGCATCAGGAAGAATATTGCTGTAAATCAAGATGTCTTACACCAACTTTGGGAAATCATTTTCAAATGAAACAATATAGTGAACACAAGCAAATGGTTAAGGACAAAATGTTTATCTTAGAAATTATGGTTCTGGACAGTATTCTCCCTTATTTTTATATATATTAGCTATTTTCAGTTTCACTATTTTACACTGTAAAAGCAGTGTGTTATCATTTCTGTAGAGCTGGTTAGAGTAAGAGTAAGATCAGTTGAAACATTGTTGGCCAATTACATGTTTTAAGTATATGCTGTTGGCCGATCTGTAATTTTAGATATATGAAAAAATCTAAACAAATGCTAGCATCTAATTTGTTATCTCTGTCTTTTTCTCCCCACCTTCCCTTTTCACAGAATATTCCAATGCATAACAGTGTGGGAGATGCTATGACAGCATCAGGAGTGCACCAGCTCTCTAATCCCAGGATGCCAAACCACGACACCAGCATTGTGATTCAACAAG
Source organism: Stegonotus admiraltiensis (assembly GCA_032468215.1). Lineage (NCBI taxonomy): Eukaryota > Metazoa > Chordata > Lepidosauria > Squamata > Colubridae > Stegonotus > Stegonotus admiraltiensis. The sequence goes on along the minus strand of JANHZT010007262.1, from coordinate 76,970 downwards.
TCATGCCATCACCGCAATCAAGTTCTGTCATAACACAAGCACCTTCAACAAATCGGCAGATAGGGTAGGTACATCCTCAGTAGTTCTAAAATATTATGTGGATGCAAACTATTGCACTTAATGTTTTCTCCTGTGAAGTAGAAGGGGATATTTTGCTTGTCTTGTGGCTTCACCAGCATATGATGCCAGGTATGGAGACCGAACTTTATCTTTTATTATATCTTTTATAACTTAAATGTATACATATCTCTAACAGGGCAGACATTGTTGCTGAATTATTATACTTTACAGAATGTAGCTAGGTTGCTCTGGTTTCTAATATCAAACTTCATTGTTTATGTATCTCTTTCTGGGTGCAAATATAAGTGGGGGAATGTATATGTTTGTATGTATGTGTTTGATCATGTCTTTTGTTGATCAAACAACCATAAGACATTTTACTCAGATGTACCAAGCTTTGATTAGATGAACTATGTACTATCGGCCTATATCAGATATGCTGCCTGAGGAATTCTGGGAGTTGCAATTGACAAATCTTAAAAGTTGTAAAAATTATAAACACTGGCCTAGATTATCGTTCCTATTCTAGTGACACCCCCGGATACATTGGCAATACTGCTTTAAGAATTTTTCTGCTCACAAATTTGATAGCAAAATTACCTAGGTTGGAAATTGATACAGGTCCTTTTCTGCTGCTTGTTCTTCAGTTGCAAAACTTTTTTTGCCTCAGAAGGTTAGCTTAATGTCTCATTATAATGCTTTTAGATGAGCATGTTATGTTGAGTTTTATTTGTTTCCAATGTCATTTTATGATTTTATTGTGATTAATGCCACTACTATGTATTACATATTCATTGCAATATTTCCTTTCAAGGTAAGCAACACTATGCAAAACATAGAAAATAAGTAAGAAATAATAAAACTAAAGGCATTCTATAAAAAAGGAAATATAACTTCCTTTTCTTCATACTTCACAATTCTTCATAAATTAACCTTGTTTCCTTCATATATTTTTTGTTATTTTTTAAACCTATTCACTTTTTGAATATCTCAAACCACCATATTCTTGGTTTACCCCTTCTTTTCGCTCCCTTCACTCTTCATATATTTCTATTACATTTGTTCACTCTCTATAATATTAATGTATTTTTTACTGGTCACTCCCATTTATATTAAATCACCCTGTGTTTCAGACACCCTTTTATATACCTCTTGTGAATTTTTAAACAAAACATTTATTCTTCACAATATAATACCACGTTCACTACATTTTAGTCAGCATTTGTAGGTGTAAAAATATATCCATCCATTTTGCCATCTACAGTGAACATTCTGCCCAAGTGCACAAATTTACTGTATCCACTTGTTTTTTGCTATTTATGTATATTTGTAGTTATACTGTCCAGTTTCCTTGTCAAACATCCTGATTACTGATACATTATTTTTCAGATCATAGTCCACATTGCTATATGCAATTTGTCTAACATTCACCATCACCTCAGCCAACAACATGGCATCATATATGCAGAGTATGCTGTATCTATGCTTTGTGGTATAATTCATATACTGCAAAGTATGGATACATTCTCATCTCTAAGCAACAGACTTTTCATATGATCAGAAATATTAATTATACATTTATGCTTGAATACATTAAACAGCAAAGGGCATATTCTGATCTTACTTCTCTTACTGGCTAGGAAATTTTATGAGTTGTAGTCCACACATCCTTAAGTTTCTAAGATTGAGGAAAACCAGAATATAGTATCCAGAAATACATGCCTACTTATTTTATTATATGCTTTTTCTATATCAGCAAATGTACAGTATGTTTTCATTCATACATTCCTAGTGAATGTCACTGCTTTTGTTGTTGTTATTGTTGTATTGGTCATTTTTTAAAAAAGTTGAATGTTTATATTACTTGAGGACTCATTTAATTGGGAGCTGTAAAAAAATTCAGGGAAATATAAAAGCATATAAAGTCTTGATGTCTTATTTATTTTTGTGGATATCTAGGCATTCAGTATTACTTTTTATATAATACTCTTTGGATAGAAATTTCCTTTTGAATTCTTTACCTTGACTGATCAAACTTTCTGGGGATAGTTAAATAGCATAGTTAAATAAATAGGATAGTTAAATAATTTCACTTTGATAAATGTATCCATATTTTTAACATTTCTTAAGCACAAAAGGCTGTTTTATAATGGTTTCATTTGGAATTTCAGGTTTGTATTTTAATATAATGCAAGATTAGTTATGCTATGGTATTGTTTGGCACATAACTAATTAGAAGAATGTAATACCTTGGGAAGATTTTTTTTAAAAAATATAATGAACACAAACAGCACAAATATGCTTGGTCGTGAACTTTTAACTTTTTAGCAGTGTTGTCATGGTCTTAGCGTATTTAAAGGGAGAGCAGAATCAGGCCCAGAAGGCTGTAGAGAATCTCACTTTAGCAGCATTCTGATTTTAATCACAACTGTAGATAGCTGAGTGTCAAAATATGGCTCGGCCACCTGCAAATGTTTGCACTGGCTGCAGTCCAACAAAAACAACAAATGGCAAGATAAAGTTTCATTTAGGCTGTTGCATTCAGCCTTTAATTCTGCAAAAGGCTGGAATTCAACTGAAGCATGTGTATTGCATTCCGTGAAACAGAACTAGGTGTTCTTTGTAATTTATTTTTTCGTTCCAAATTTTCCTATTGTTGTCTTCAAAATAAGAGAGAAGGTAGCAGCATAAAAATAAAATAAAGGGTAACGGTTGCTGGGAGTAGATTGATTCAGCTATATATACGTGTTTTCCAGATATTCTGGGGTTCAACTAGTCCTAGAAATCTAGGGCTCTAAAACTAGAATTACAAAATGGGAAGGGATAAAAACTTGCAAATTATTTGGGAAAAAACAAAGAATATCAGTATGTGGAAAGAATGCATTACTCAAGAAACAACTCTAGAAAACAAGAACTGATTCTATCATTTCAGTAGAAACAGAAATATCTCCATTATTTGTGGCTTTTCTTGTTTATACAGAACGGGTAGAAGTGTACTTGTAAAGGATAATTTGACATATTTTCCAAAAAAAGTGTTTGTGTATAAGAAAAAAAGAAAGAAGAAAAAGAAAATATAATAGAGAATATAATAAAATACTAATAAGTGACTTCAATCTATCACAAATATAAGCAAATTTAATACCTTTTTATCCCATTTAAGAGAACAGATATCTCTTCATCTCATATTCCTATAGGCAAATCTATGACATATCAACTTTTTAATTCTGGTATCAGAAAAAAGTCTATAAAGAACCTTTTTTAAAAAAGGTCTCATTTTAACCTTGATCAAATAAACCAATCACTTTTTTTTTTCATTTTAGTTCTAAAATTCTTAATCTTTAATTCAATCAAATACACAATGTGTTGAAAAATTCTAGATTTGGACAATCCAGTTAAGTTTAAAAGTAAGGAAATGGAAGCAATCAGAATATTCTCTTGGTGAAAATGTAGCCTTTTTTACCAGAAAGACTATATTTAATGCAATACAGTTTTAATATAACATTAAAACTGTATTGCATTAATGAACAATTCATGTTCATAAAAAGGAATTTCCTTCCTTCCTTCCTTCCTTCCTTCCTTCCTTCCTTCCTTCCTTCCTTCCTCCCATCCCATCCCATCCCATCCCATCCATCCATCCATCCATCCATCCATCCATATTATATAGCTTGAGAAACTTCATCCTATCATTTAATTTTTATTCAGGTATAATTCAGGCAGATATGGTGGTAGCAGGGGACCATATCAGGTTCTGGGAGTGCGCACTTGCTATCTCTGAGCGATTGCGCACTCCGGTCCCCAATGCTTTTCTCGTTCTCCAGGTTGCTCAGATCCTCAGGGCCTGGGCCTCTGGCTGATGTTGTGGAATGCCAGGTCCGTGGTAAACAAAGCCCCCCTCATTTATGATCTTATTCAGGAGGGGGCAGTGGACCTGGTGGGTATTACGGAGACCTGGCTGGGCCCAGAAGGGGGGGGTGCCCCTTGTTGAAATGTGCCCACCAGGTTTCCAGCCATTCCATCAGTCGAGGGCCCAGGGTAGGGGCGGAGGGTGGCGGTTATTATTAACGAAAGCCTATGTCTGAGGGAGGCCACTGTTCCTCAGATAGCCGGATGTGAGTCCCTCCTTGTGAAGTGGGGTTGTGGGGTGCAGGGGGGCCTGCTGATCATGTACCTGGCTCCCTGCTATGTGACAGCAACCCTCCCTGAGCTGCCTGACATGATAGCCAGGATGGCGGTTGATACCCCCAGGCTTATGGTTATGGGGGATTTCAACCTGCCATCGGTCAGTTAAATGTCAATGGTGGCTCGGGAGTTCATGGCTCTCATGACAGCCTTGGACCTGACCCAGTTAGTTCACGGCCCTACCCATACAGGGGGACACACTCTGGATCTGATTTTTGTCTCTGGTCAGTGGCAGAATGATCTAGAAATAGGGGAGTTAGTCATTGAGCCCTTGTCATGGTCGGATCATTCACTCCTCCGACTGGACTTTCGAACTGCTAACCCTTGCTGCAGGGAGATGGAACTGGTTAGATGGTTCCGTCCCAGGCACCTGATGGACCCGGATAGGTTCCTGACGGAGCTTGGGCCATTCCCTGAGGCTCTTGCTCACGGCTTGACTGAAGAACTAGTGGCTGCCTGGGAAAGGGTGGCCACTGGGGCTTTGGATCGCATCGTGCCTTTGCAGCCTCTGACCCATCGCTGATCTCAATTGGCGCCTTGGTTTTCCGAGGAGCTGAGAGAGATGAAGCACCGGAAAAGATGCCTGGAGAGTGGTTGGAGGGCCAGCTGTTCTGAAGCTGACCGAACACTAGTGAGGTCTCACATTAAGACCTACCTAGTGGCAATCAGAGCGGCAAAATCTAGTTATTTTGCTGCTATGATTGCATCTGCAGATAATTGCCCAGCTACCCTGTTTAGGGTGACCCACTCCCTTCTTCATCTGGGAGCATGGGAAGACCCCTTGCAGGGTAGGGCTGAGGATTTTGTGCAATATCTGCATGAAAAAATTGCTCAGATTCAGGAGGGTTTGGACTCCAACTGGGTAGGCTCAGATGGGGTGATGGAGGTGGGTCTTGAGAATGTTAGCTGGGAGTAGTTTGACCTTGTGACTCCCGAAGAAGTGGACAGGGTTCTGGGTCGGCTGAATGCAGCCACATGTTTATTGGACCCGTGTTCCTCCTGGTTGGTGCTGGCTTCCCGGGAGGTCACACGAGGCTGGCTCCAGGGGATTATCAATGCTTCTTTGAGTGAGGGTTTCTTTCCCGCTGCCTTGAAAGAGGCGGTGGTGAGGCCTCTCCTCAAGAAGCCTTCACTGGACCCGGCTGTTCTATCAAATTATTGTCCAGTCTCCAACGTCTGCTTTGTGGTGAAGGTTGTTGAGAGTGTGGTGGCGTGACAGCTTCCACAGTGCCTGGATGAAGTGGAGTATCTGGATCCATTCCAGTTGGGCTTCAGGCCTGGCTATAGCACGGAAACGGCATTGGTCGCATTGGTTGATGATCTCTGGAGGGTTCAGGACAGGGGTTGCTCCTCTGTCCTGGTCCCATTAGATCTCTCAGAGGCTTTTGATACCATCGACCATAGTATCATGCTGCGTCGGTTGGAGGAGTTAGGGGTGAGGGGCACCGTGTTGCGGTGGTTCTCTTCCTTCCTCTCTAACCGTACGCAGTCTGTGTTGGCAGGGGGTCAGAGGTCAACCCCGAGGTGCCTTCTTTGTGGGGTGCCACAGGGATCAATCCTCTCACCCCTCCTGTTCAACATTTATGTGAAGCTGCTGAGTGAGATCATCCGTGGCTTTGGGGTGGATTTCCATCAGTACGCTGACGATACTCAGCTGTACATTTCCACCCCAGGCCATCCCAATGATGCCCTTGAAGTGATGACCTGGTGCCTGGAGGCTGTATGGATCTGGATGGGGAGGAACAGGCTCAGACTCAACCCCTCCAAGACCGAGTGGCTGTGGTTTCCAGCGCCCATCATAGTCAGTTGGTTCCATCACTGACTATTGGGAGTGAGATTTTGACCCCCTCAGAGAAGGTTCACAACTTGGGTGTCCTCCTGGACCCGCAGCTGTCTTTAGAAGACATCTGACAGCTGTGGCCAACGGGGCTTTTTATCAGGTTCACCTGATCCACCAGTTGCGTCCCTTTCTGGACCGGGACGCCCTGCGCACGGTCACTCATGCCCTCATCACTTCCCGTCTGGACTACTGTAACATTCTCTACATGAGGCTCCCCTTGAAGAGCACCCGGAGGCTCCATCTGGTCCAGAATGCAGCTGCACAGGTGATTATGGGGGCGACTTGATGCTCCCATGTAACACCGCTCCTGCGTGAGTTGCACTGGCTCCCAGTGGTCTTTCGGGTACGATTCAAGGTGTTGGTTACCACCTGTAAAGTGCTCCATGGCTTAGGACTTACAATGTAGACAAAGTAGTAAAATAATTCAACGAAAGGATCCCAATCCTAACCTACCTCCACTATTTCCTGGGGAAATCTACTGATTCTATAGCCTTTCTCCAATTTTGGGTAGCTTTTTTAGCTGGCTGATGCTAAAACATTTTTTTAATTGTCACTCGAACTGGAATTAAGCTACACGTACAATAGCAGCAGGTGGTTGTCCTTTGTGCAAAGGAAACTTCTTGTCTACAAAATAATCTGTCTACAAAATAATGTATAATTTCTGTTAGGTTTTATGGCTACTTTCTTCAAATGTGACAAGGCAAGGACCCACATGATTTTGCCTGAAATCGGTAGAAGCTGATTTGGTCAATAATTTTCATGCAAGAATTTGGTACAATGCTAGCATATTTTAACGTAATGGATAGTTTAGTATTAGTATTAGTATTAGTATTAGTATTAGTATTAGTATTAGTATTAGTATTGTGAGTTGCTGGCATCTGAGTACAGTATTTTCGGACATACAAGATGAAAATGAAATGAACAGGAATTCTTGAGAAGTTAACAAAGTAAAGAAAGTTAAAGTAAATAAACTATTTTAGATGTTTGACTTCTATTAAAACAAGTATATACAATGCTGAGAAATTAGTTACGCACTATGATCCAAGGAATAATGAAACCAACAACTGAATTAAGGTTTAAAGGTTTCCCTTGGCCAGTCATGACTGATTCAAAGGGTGGTACTTATTTCCAATTTTCAACTGATGGAGGCTGTGTTGTCTAAGAGACACTTCTGTCATCATGGCAGTAACCTTTCGCACCCGAGCAGTGCCTATTTATCTATTTGCATTTGCATATTTCTAAACTGCTAGGTTGGCAGAAACTGGGGCAAGTAATGGGAGCTCACCCATCATTCTGTCCTTGAGTCTCAAGACCAAGCTGTCAGTTTTTTCAGCTGACAAGCTCGGCATCTTAACCACTGACCCATTGTACTGTCCCTAACAATTGAATCAATTCCCTGAAAAATTTTCCAAACTTAATTTATAATATTTTCCTTAATTAGTCAAATTCATGATAGTGTTTTGAAATCAGTGGTATTTGAACACATTGAGGATAATTTAAATGATGACCACTGCCTATAGCAGCTCTAGCAAATTCCAGGTGGTTGTGGAAAACTTACTCCTTTCTGATTGCATGAAAGGACCTTGAGGTATATTATAATCTCTCTCTCAATGGCTTTGAATTGCAGACCACTGGAATAAATAAATAATAATAACAAAAACAACAAAAACAACAACAACAACAACAAGGGCTACAATCCCATATACTTGTGTATTTGCAAATAATTTTCACAGATTTCAGTGCAACTTTCTTTCAAGTCAGAATGGCTTTTAGCTACTGTAAGCGAGTTTTTGTTTCACTTTATTTTGAAATCAGTAGTGCTTTCCTTAAGGTCATTAACCACTCACATATAGTATACAACAAATACAACAGAAAGAATGAAAAATGAGCATTAAAAATAATAAAATCAGAAATAAAAATAATTGCATCCCTAAAAGTGCAGAGAGATTAAGTACAAATTTTACTTGTCTAAGTCCTAAACCTCAAATCTGGACATTATTTATTATTGCTATAATCAACTTGCAGCACTCTCTGTTTTGAAACCTGAATCATTTTAAGTATTTAGTAGATACTTCACTATGTCAGATGTAACCTGAGTATGTACCTTCATGGTTGCTAAGCAAAATTGGCTACTGAACATATACCATGGATCTGATAGTCTGCCAGGAGAGAGATGTATCACATCTTGTTTGCTTGGTAAACCTGTAAAGAAGAATCATGATTAAGGCAGCCTTTAAAAGAACGACAGTATCATCCGTATAATGGAAATAGGTTTATCATCTAAAGTTTGAGATTGGAAGAGAGAACCTCCTGTATACTATAGAATTATTAAATACATTAATAATAAAAACATTAAATAAAAACAATATGAGGGTATACCTATTTCTTTAGAGTAAGTGTAGTGCAGAAATTCCTCAGCTGGCAATACATTTAATACTTTGTATAAGTATTCCCATGGATCATTCATGTCCAGCTGACAATCTATACATGTGGCTGCTCTTTTCTCACATAACCTCTCCTAGGATCAAGGGAGGTCTGCAAAAGAAATTCCTTGAGACCACCAAGTAATTTTTTACCTAGTGATATTCCATAAATCAAAAATTGATACATCAAGCCTAAATCCAAATTGGTCCTCAGCTAGTACATTCACATTTTTGGAACTAGAAAATTTCTTATAAAGGTATCTACCAGACACTTTACTTATGATGCTTAATAAACTGTTTGAATAAAATTAGTCTAATTAGACTTATTACTATTTTTAAAAATGTTATTTGTACAGACTTCATTGTTGGAGATATTATAAGGAATAATAAATAAGATACTAGATCCACCATTCAAACGTCAATTCAATTTTCAGAGTTCTGTATAAATCAAATCCATCCTGACTTGTTTAAGAATTTCTCAATTTGTAGTAGGTTTGAAAGTTTCCAAAGTAGCGAAAGGATATTAGTTAGAAAAAGGCTGACAAATTATCATATATGGGCCCACTTCATGAGCTGGTATAGTAAATTGTTCATGGAAGTGGTCGACCTATGTCTCTGGTGAGATCAGTGTCAGAGTTCCAAGTAACACTCCCAGCTAAAGAAGACTCTGAGGCTAGCAATTCCTCAAAGATCCATTTTATTAGAGATGTCATATTGGTCCATCTGGGAAAACCCAAATCTGAAAGTTCCCAGGTTTTCCCCACCCAAAAGAAAGTCGAAGACCCATCCCCTGCACTCACATGTCTATCACATGATCCAATCAATCCACCATCCGAACTGGAGACAGCCCCCAGTCACTCCTATCCAGGTGCTGGCTGAACGTCCTTGATTCTCAGAGAAAAGAATGTTGTTATGCTATATATCTTCACCAACTTCTTGCAAATCCACCTTCCCATTTCCCCAGGCACTAAATGTGGCAGCCCTGAAGCTCCAAAGAAAAGATGGCCTCCAGAGCTGACAATAAACTCCCAGACACATTTAACTTTTAGAAGTTAGCAACAAGTGTCAAAAGTCAATGGAGTTCCCCATTCCTTCTGGGCTTCTTATATAAACCATTCCTCCTTGACTTTTTGCTACTTTACTTTCTTATTGTTTGGGAAAGGCCTTATCTGCTTTATTTTAAAAAATGCAAATAATACCTACATGCATCGGTTAATGAAGCTTCAGCTATCACATTCTTCATCAAACTAAATTCTGGGAAACTTGGGACTGAATTTCCAACCAGGAGTAACACTAATACAAGACGTTCCTTCACAAAGATGATCATGTACTTCTAAATATTTAGGTCTTCATAGACTTCCCTTTGATGAACAGCATAACATCAGCAAAATAAATGCAAGTTATACAGTTGCCCATATAAAAGAATATAGTTTAACAAAACAAAAATGTCAAATACAATAATAATTCATGTTGTACATCTTACTGCACATATATACTGTACATATATATTAAATCATATCATCCAAACATTTTTGAAAGTACCTCAAAACTAAAAAAATCTAAAAAATTATGATATCTGAAAGAAACAGTTACAAAGATTTTATGTCACTATCAAAAAATACCTGTTCCTAATATATCTTCATTTGGCAATGATATTTCTAACATTGCCCTAACTTTTTATCAGACTGCACAAAGAGAGAAGATTTAAAAGGGGAAAATAGCTTTTGGATAAAGCTGAAGTGATTGGAAACAGTAAGATGCAGAATATTAAGAAGTGCTTATGAAATCCCAAAATAAAAACCTGATCTGCTGGGGATATTTTCTGTTATTTTCAACCCCTTATCATCTCTTTTTTGATTATTTGTATTATTACTAATCCAAAAAGAGTATAAAACTATTTTATTTAACAGGACAGTTATGTTGACAACATTTTGAAAACTATTTGTAAGGTGCCTAAATGACAGTTACTGGGGTCTGGAATTTTTGTTAATTTACCAGATGGACTTTACATTTGGTCTAGCAATGCAGATGCCTGGATGACTACTGATTCATTTCTCAATGACTGCCTGATGAACTGCAAGGTTTGCCCCTAGTCACCAATGAATATATAAATCATTTAGGATCAAAGGGATCACTGGGGCAGGACCATCAGGCAAAGATCCAGGTCCAACATTTTGGAGGATCTCCATATTGATGCATCAGGGCTTGCTTTTATAGATACAAAATCTTTTGCACTTATAACCCTTCTCTCTCTCCCTCCCTCCCCTTCTCTCTCTTCCCGTCCTTCTCTCTTTCCCTCCTTCTCTCTCTGTCTCTCTGTCTCTCACACACACACACACACTCTCTCTCTCCCCCCTTATTTTCCTTCACACATTCTCTTTTACCTTAGTTTACAAGTAATAAAAGCTTGTTTCTCATTGTTTGTTTTATTTTATTTTTTATTTTTCAAAGACAAATTTTATATTATAAAGAACGTTTTAATCACATCAAACACTTTAATTTTTCTACAGGACTTCTTTTAAAAAGCCATTTATGCCCAGGTGCACCTAGGATATCAAAATGTCAGGCAGAGTTGCCATCCTCTGCAGTGTACTTACTTAATATAAATGGTAGAAGAAAAACTACTATATAAAACCAGCTGGTTTTGCCTGGGAAGAAAGCAGAAATTTGGTAAAGTGAAAGATGGGGAACAAAGTTGCAGAGGGGTTGGGAAAGAAGCAGAAATAACATTAAAGGGAATATAAGACAAAAGAAATGGGGAAATAAATAGAATAGAAATTAGAGTAATGTGGAAGGGGCAGGGGTAGGTTCTACTTTCCTTTACTACCGGTTCGCAACAGGGCCACGTGTGCTTGCTCACTTCACTCATGTGTGTGCTCTTTTGCGCATGCGCAGAAGCATTCTGATGATATCAGGGTTGGTGGGTGGAGCCTCCTGCCGGTTTTACTACTGGTTCTAAAGATCTGGTGCAAACCGGGGGCAACCCACCACTGGGAAGGGGGTAAGTTCCCAGAAGTATGCCACCAATGGCCTCTTAATTATGCCACTACATACCACTATTCAACATTACACATAGGCATAGTGCAGGGCACCAGAAAGTAAACACCCCTTCCCATTAATTCACAGAATCCTCTTTTCCCCTACTTTACCTAAACTTGCAGATAGTGCCTATGTAGGCAGAATAGTGACTGAAGAGCACCTCTGTGTATATTCCATGTTGGCAGCCCCTGTACTTGATTCAAATTACTCGTGCATGAATAACCTGTACTGATGAAAGAAGTAACATTGGAGAGGACGAGTCATCTTGAGCCAGCTTTCTCTGTCTTGTATTGCCTGGTATGCAAGGCTTGAACAATTATACTTGGTCTAGTTCCTTAGTGATGGAGGCCTGGCTAAAGCCTTAGAGATTCCCAAGTAAAGGGACCACAACCTGATAAACTAAGTAATGGATTCCCTGTAACTGAGAGCAGTTCAGACCAGCTTCTTCGTATTAGCCTTATCATATCAGGCCATCAGAAAGCAGATAGACAGGTACATCTGAGAGATCTCTGAACCCAATTAAAGTTATGCCACAAAGAAATCAAATTCATGTGGTTTGCATTCAGAAAGTTATATTTGGTGAGCTCTAGTTGCTTTTACTTTGTAACCTAATGCACACCATGTGAACATTGGAAATGCTTTTAACAGTTGAGACCGGCTCAAATAACACTGAACTTGAGCAGCAATAAAGAATGAATTAAGACTGATTTCAGCTTGCAGTCAACATTATTTTCCTCTTGCTTTAGAAGCATGTATTCTCCTTCATGTAATAGTGCAGTAGCTCTCTTACTTTTTCAAAATAGAAGGCTTCAGAAGGCAAGTGCACTAAATCAATTGCAAATCTGAATGTTCATTTGGGAACAGGGGTAAATACTATTTAACTGGCAGATTGAGTGATATACTTCAGTACTAATTCTGCCTGTAGAAAACAGAAAAGCAGGATGTGCCTGAAAGAGAAGTGTATATGGTCATTACTGGGAGAATGAATTTTGTAGTGAAAAAAAATAACCATTTATAGAAATATTTTGTATGTATCTCAAAATGTTTTGTGTGTATCTCAAAAACACCTGAGATGGTGGAACTGAATTGCCTTTTGATTCTATAAAATGCATTCAAGATTCGGATGGAGCTGTGTATTAGAACCCATGGAGTACTTCAGTGAGAATGGTTATTTAACAGAATTCACTGAAGAACAGCTGCTTCTCCCTCACACTATCATTTCTGAGATGCCAAAGTATACATTTTAAATTAGGGATTTCAAGAAAGTATTTAAAAATTGCCCTAGCACCAGCAAAAGACTCCAACCCAGTAATTCCTTAATGTGTTAAAGACTCCACTGAATAAATAATGTAAAAAGGAAGAGACAAAGAATGGAAGGGGGAGAATTTGTGCTAATTTCAACTCCATTATAAACATAACATCATTGATTTAGTGGGAGAGAGAGGGAATTTTACCCTTCAGAGGTTAAGCTATGCAATGAAAAATTAATAAACAAGTACTTAAGTTAAGCAGACTGTGCCTTAAACCATTAAAGAAGATCAGTTTGTGAAAGCCTTTTATAACCAAGTATATGTTAAAAATGGGATTCATCCAGAGCCCTTTTCTTGGATATTGTCCATTCCTGTCATAACAAGGAGGTTTAACCTAAAACCTTACTTTTAATTTACCACCTTCTTCAGTTAAGCATCGCAACAGTTTGCAAAGTTGTGAAATATATTGTCATAAATCTGCATAGAATGGTTTCATGGCATATATTCTAAAATATTGCCCATAGTAGTTTTCCGTTACATGTTTAATTTATTTTTACCCAGTTGTCTCCGAATCGTTTGATGCAACCCAAGGTTTTTTTTCTGTGAATGTCACTGAAGTCCTCGTACACTTTTGTTGTGAATCCAGTTTTACTACAGTTCAGTTCACTGTACTCTATAAAAGTCCTTTAATGAAAGAAATCATTTTCTTTTTAAACTATAGTATCTGCTAAATCCAAATATTTTGTTTCTACAGAATTCTGAAGCAGGATAAGGGGTGGAAGTCCAGTAAATGGGAATAAATTTAAAACATTTGGAAACATTTGTTTCAGCCCTAATGCTTTTTCATTTTTGCCCTCTGTCCCCCTCCCCCCTCCTTTTTTTTAAGCACATGGAAGTCTCAGGGTGAAAGGTTAAGGTGAGCTTCTTTGGGTCGGATTTGTATTTCATCAGGTTTCATTTAACTAAGAGCAAGAGATACAGTTTCAGGGGAAAGCGGAATAAGGTGTTTTATTTAAACATTGTTATTTTTTTTAACATTGTAACAGGAGGGAGTAGTTTTGCTATTCTCTTTCGAAACACACACAATTCCAATAAGTACCATAAGTACAAGGAATGTTGCCCTGTGCAGAGATCATGCAAAGCTCTAGTGGGAAAGACAAAAGGTTATCAGAAGACAGGAACTGTCTAGTTTTATCCTCAGCCATTACTTTAATACAGGTGCTAATTGTTTTAACTTAGAGAGAAAAATAGCATTTATTTAATTTAATACATATACCAGAGTGCTACATTCTGTTGAGATATCGAGTGAGTCTTTTCAGATAACAAAGCGAGCATAATCTGGATTGCAACCTGGATCCTATTTTTATTCAACATTTGAACTTTGGACTTCACCACAAAGAACAGATTGGTTCTTCACGTCTCCTCAGGGCATAGATGTGTGAAGAAAACTATCATCTGAATGATTCTTACTGTATCTCACTCTATAGCTGATTCATCTTACTCCTTCCGCCATGAGGGAAAAGCCCCCTCATACTGCAGTTTGCCAATGTCCCTTTTAAACTATGATGCCCAGAATTGGACACAATATTCTTGTGCAATCTGGACACAATATTATTGGTGCAGTGGTGGTGACTGATGCAGATAGAAAGGAACAGTGACTTTTCTATATATAAGATTACATAACTGCCAGTGCAGCCCACAACTGCATTTCTCCTTTCCACGTTATATTGTTGGTTCAAGTTCAATACAATGATTCACCCAGATACTCAGATCTCCATACTGATGCCCAGTAATGTCCTCCATTCTAGATTCATGCCTTTGATTTTTCCTATCCAAATATAGAATATTGTATTTTCCCCAGAACCTCAAGATGACATACTTGGATTTTATTTACTACTCGTGATGAATTGTGTAATGATTATTTTTTTTAAAAAAACTGTTATTGTGTTTCAAAATCTTAATTTAGTTTTTCCTACAATTGACATATTAAGTGTTGATTATAGATTTACAATTACTGTTGCTAACCGCCAGAAGTCTGAACACATTATGGCAGCAATGGAAGTGTTATTTCCCTTGCATGCTTATCAAAATACTCTCAGCATGAACTTTCACGCTCAAATTCCTGGATTTCTGTACTTGTGAGCAATTCCTTTATATAAAATATCCTTCTATTCTATTATACTTTTGAATAAATATTATATTACCATTCAGTTCTTGAATTCTACTCATGAGCTTCATCTCACCAGGTTTCAGTAAGCCTGCTAAATCATTTGTTTTCCTAAATTAAGAATTCTAGTTTGTCCTGTTTCTTACCCACTTGTCCTCCATTCTTGGGTTCCACATAGAGTTACTGGAATATTTTGGTAATATATTATCCCCTTCTCCTCTTTTTATTTGTTTCCTGTATTTATGTGATGTGTTGAATGCCATCACATCCTGAATACCCATGCTAGTACTGACATCTGATGTTTTGTGAGCTTCTGCTCCTTTCCTCCATGGTTTAGTTTAAAGTCAGGTGGAAATTTTATTTAAAGACTCCCTAACATATCCTTCAAAGTTATTATGCAAGTTCAACCATCTCTTACCAGGTGTACCTCAACTTAGAAACACATTCCATTATGAAAGAATCCAAATTGTTCCTGCTGACACCATCTGTTTAGCCAATTATTCTTTTTCTGTATTATTTTGATAGGAATGAGTGAAGAAAACTCCATCTGTGCCCTAAGCTCTTTATTCTCTTGCCCAGCATTTCATAGACCCGTGTGATTTCTTCAGGAATGTGTTGTTTGTTCCAATATGAATAAGTAAAAAAGGATATTTGCTAGTAAACTTAAAGAAACTTGGGAGTTGTTCAATCACACTGCAAACTGTACCACAGGGAAGCACCAGTGTCTCTCTCATCTTCAAGCACCACTTACATTCAGCCTGTAATCTGTAGCTGTTGTCATTTTCAATGAGAAAAAGAACATAGTATGTCTCTGCATATCATGAAGATAGTGTCCTCCATTTCTATGTTTTTCTGATGAACAACAAACAATTTAAAAAGTTCCTTACTCCTGCCTAAATCCTGTTCACTTGCTTAATGAGCTTGCTCTTTAGGGAACTGGCTTCCTAATATGTCCTTGAAGTTGTCTCAGTTAAATCAGCAGCAAGCAGTGCTTCAGTCCTATTTGGTAGTTAGTAGCAATTGGCAGCAGTATATGGAAATTGAAGCAACAATCCATTAACAATTTCTCTCCCATTTTTTACTTTCTTCTTTTCCCCTTTTCTCTTCCTTCTCCTCAGCTGAGCTCTCCCAACAAACTTTCTTTGTTCTAGTCAACTCACTGATAGCAAATAATTACTCTTTTATATGATTTACCATAAATGCTGCTGCTATCACAATAAGAATTCAGCTTTTGATGCATGTACTGTACGTGTATGTGTATATATACCGTACAATTCTTAAATCTGCTTCATGAGTCATGCACCTTTTGTTGTTAGTCGCAAAGTTGTATCCGACCCATTGCAACCCTATGGACAATGTTCTTCCAGGGCTTCCCTCTACCATCCCCTGGAGACCATTTAAGCTCATGCTGGATGGAGCTTCAGTGACTCCACCAGCCACCTCATTCTTTGTCGTCCCCTTCTTCTTTTGCCCTCAATCATTCCCAGCATTGGGCTCTTCTCCAATGAGTCCTTCCTTCTCATTAGGTGGCCAAAGTATTTGAGTTTCATCTTCAGGATCTGGCCTTTAAAAGTGCAGTCTGGTTGATCTCATCTAGGACTGACCAGTTTGATCGCCTTGCAGTCCAAGGGACTTGCAGGAATCTTCTCCAGCATCATCGTTCAAAGGCCTCAATTCTTTGGTGCCCAGCCTTCCTTACTGCATCTTTACCCTTACTTAAATTCTTACTGCATTTTGCATATATAATTATAAAAATTAATATTGCTCTAACTCTGTCTTATTGAAGAGACAAAATACTAATTATGATATTATGAATCTGCTGAAAGTTTTGAATTACTTCAGGAAGGAAAATATATAAAATATTCAGGATCTTTCTTATTAATATGAATTATACAATGCATTAACTATTTGACCCAATTGTAACCATGCAGTTTAGTAGTTAAGGTGTTGACTATGGTTTTTTCTTTGAAAACATTTTCACTTGTCATCCAGTTCTCATTCAAGAACTAAAGAAGCTTCTTGGATGAGAAGTGCAGTTTCACATTCATTTCGCCTCTTGGGCTGTAGAAGTATGCACATATCTGCGTAGGGCCAAAGAGCAGGAAAATCTGTAAACTTAAGTGAATAAGTAGACATAACAAAAGAAGTATTGAATACAAGTTCAGTGCACTCATTTATATTTTTCACAGTATGAAATAAAACAAATGTATCATCATTTCTGAGCACTATTAACAGTAGCTTCCTGAGACTGAAGGGAAGGCAAAAAACAATGAACTTGGCACGGGTGCTGAAGCACACTAAGAAAGAAGTATGGATGGCTATAATGTATAGCCATGGCTGCCATGGTCTGAAAATAGGACTTAAAGGCTGACTTTGCAACTGTATCTGCATGAGAAATTATCCATGTTATTTTGTCTGTGAGTAACATTCATAACCCCATGAGGAAGAGACAAGTGGATTTCTTTTTAGAAAAGGTCATAGTTCACTAGCTGAATTAAAATAATTAAAATAAGAATAATTAGCAGTCAAACTGATTGCTAGGATAATTCAGAAATTTCAAGACATTTTTATTTTACTCAGTGTCATAGAACCTCTTCTGGAATGACTTTGCCCAATTCAAGAAAAAAAAGCCTGCTTTCCAGAAGGTGTTGCTTTCATTTATATACATTTTAGGCCATTCAATGCTCTTCTTGAAGCTCAGATCATTGGGCTAAAGATAGCAGGGACACCAAAAATGGAATGCAATGGAGCTGCTCCACTGCAGAAACAAGAAAGAAAGCTAGATGCAACTTGGATCTTTCTACTTTCCCAAAAGTTTGCTCTGGAAAACTGGGACGCCTGGAATGGGTCCCTGAATCTAGCCTGTGGTAATCAAGTGTAGTAAAAGAACATAGTTGGGGGTGGGGGGGAGATTAAATATCAGTCTAATTTGATTTATGTATGTAAATGGAAGGGAGGCACTCTCACTTTTTTATTCGTTTGTTTTGTTCTTCACTAAACATCATACAGTCTCTCTGTAATTTTTATAGTAAAGAAGTAATGTTTGTAATCCTGTTATTTACCATATCTCTGTATTTGATAGTTTATTTTATTTATATGACTGACTAACTCACCCACAGTGATTCCAGACAGTTTACTAGGATAAAAACTCAATACAAAACCCTATAACACTCCCTGCCCCACAACACACACCCACATACATTCCTGGCAACTATCAGAGGAGCCACTCCATATCATTCTAGATCCCAGACTATTATAGAACCTCATCTACAGGGCCTCGTGAAAGCTTGTCAAAATGGGTGTGTGTGTGTGCAGTCTTATCTCTGCAGAGATGATGTTTCATAGTGAAGAAGCCATCATGGAAAAGGTCATTCTTGTTCGTCCTGCTAGATGAACCTTCTTAGAATAAGGAAAAGGAGTTGTTGCCTTGTACCATGAAAATCTTCCAAAATTACTTCTAGTAGCTGTAGTCAACAACCAATGTTAAAGAGTCCTGGGATATGTATTGAGTAATTTTTTATTGATCACAGATTTCACCTGTCTTCCACATTTATCATGATTGAAGCATGAAGTTAGATACTGTGACTAAGGACTGAACAATAATAAAAATGAAAATAGACATATTGATGAGAGAATGGAACATTGCAGACAATTTATAGACGTTTACAAGGCTGAGGATAAAAATGGGAGAAAAGTTCTCTGAGATGGGGCTCTATGTCAGGAAAGATAGCCAATTAGACAAAAGCTAGTTCTTTTTAATTACTTGAATGTCCTCATTGATTTAATTAGTTTTGAGCATTAATATATTACAAGTTGAAACAAGAAGTATTTATGAGACTTATTTCCTTTTGGAACACCATCTGAAAAAAGCAAGAGAATGGATGATATTTTGACCTATTAATGAATTTAAAATGTTGCTAGTAATGAAGTTAACTTCAAAAAAATTATCAATTTTCTAGAAGAAAGAAAATACCAGTGGGAAATTGACTATATGAAAAATGGCCAACAGGATTTTCTATGAAAAGTAATTATAGTGTCTAGAATAGGTCTTTTGGTAGGCTAATTCAAGGAACACAGGTTTTATTGACTTCAGAAGTTTTGGTAATCATTTTGTGCTAATCAGGGTTTGGTCCCAATATTTTGTTGCATAAAATCCAATGACATTTACTGAAACAACTTGCTTGGCTGGTCTTCTAGATTCCATGCAGAGCCCATATTTACATGCAGATTAATTCAGATGGCTTATCCACATGTGCCAGCAAAGTCTGTGTGATTTCCTGATACCAGGCACAGCAGTATTTCATGGGCAAAGTTTATGAAAGTCAAATTATAGAAGAAATAAGAAAACATGGAAACAGGAAGTCTTTTGCCATGTGTTCACTTGTATACTGCTCCTCTTTTCCGCCCATCCCCAAAGGCCCCAGGACGCCCACAGCTACTCTCACTTTGGCGAAGGAAAACTGGAAACAGGTCCATCTGGAAGGTGCCAGTGCCAGCTGTGTGTGAGTGAAAGCCAGACAGCCACTCCCTGCCCACAGGGGATGACTGTTCTTCTTGTGCAGGATTTCCACATCTTCCTGCCCTAGTTAAAAGAAGCTTGGTTGTCTGTCCTAGACAGCCCTGCATTTTGGGATAGGTGTGACTCCTATTTCCATTGGATCATTGTATGTGGGAGTAAAAAATCTTCAATTTGGGTGGGCAAAACTGTCCCAATTTGACAATCTATCATATACATAACCATGTATAAGTTAGATGTATCTCTCTATATTTGTGTAGGTATGATATTTAAATTAAATATAAATCAAATTTAAAGATATTTAAAGAATGATTGGTAATCTATGATTAAAATTAGTTTTCAGTCATGCATTTCAATTGTGTTAGAGATTGATCTACTTGAAAGGAGAACTTGTCAAACTAAATATGAAAAAAAAATGTACATAATGCAACGATTAATCAAGCATTACTCTGAAAATGCAGAAACCAAAAGAAACTATAATTTTCCAATTATGCCAAATAAGGGTGGATAAAATTTTAATTGCAAATCATGCAAATCTTCTTTCTTGGAAGCAAGCTTCATTTAAGTTCAGGGAAATTTACATCCAGATGGTATGCTCCAGGTCTGTGAATCAATTTCTTTGTCCATATGAAATATTTCACTGTACTGTTTAAGCATATGTGAAAATAGCAGATTAAGCAATCACACTGCCTTTGGAATGGTTGCCAGAACAGGAAATAATCATAGAATTTTTGTTAATGTAAAAGGGCAGTAATTAAAAGCAGTGGGCCTAGGCATATTTACTTGAGCAATCTGGATTGTTTTACTATACTTTTTTTTTAATAACGAAGGCAGTAGGAAATTTAGGCAGTTTAAACTGTTCACATTTATTCTGTGTTTGCAGCATGTAATGATTTACAATGGTACTCAATGCATGGTGACAGTCACAGCTTGGTTTTTGTATGTTCCACATCCCTAAAAAATCTTGTTATTGACTATTTTTCAGGAATGGGGTTCATGGATCATACTTTCTTCTTCAGTTGTCTATGACAACCGTATTTCCCCAAAAACAAGACCCTGTCTTATATATTTTTTTGAACTCTGAAATAAACGGTTGGCCTTATTCCCATGTGCTCAAAAGGCCGATTGGGCTTATTATCAGAGGATGTCTTATTTGGGGGGAAACAGGGTAATTTAATTTAATGCTGTGAAATACTGGATTTAAAGAGTGTTTCAGAAATGTTATGTTCTAATTATTCAATACAGACTTCTAGCATTCATGAGTCTGACCCATGAAAGAGAAACTATTTTGAGCTTCTAATATTTTTTCCTTTATATGAAAATCAGTGCTTATTTCCAGTTTTCTAATACTGAATGCACAATTTCACAAATATGAATGCTAGTAGGGTAATCTTCCTTCCTTCCTTTAGGCAGGAATCATTCCTAGGCAAAAGTCATCTGGAAAATTCTTCGGCAAGTAATCAAGAGATATATCTCTTGAAAAAATATCTTTCAATCCACTAATGCTGTGGAAGTGGCATTCATAGAGTCTGAACAAATGAGTGCTGGTAGTTTGTGGTAGTGAAAAATAGGAAAGGGAAAAAAAGGAAGAGAAAGATAATGCCACCAGTTGCTGGAGAACTTCGTCATGGACGAAGAATCTCTGCCCTGGGTGACAGACAACACTGATTAGAAAGGCTAAATGTCAACATTGTTCTCTAGACTAACATTTGGCATGAGTCCAAGAGCATTTTAAAGAAGAGTAAAGGGCTTTTTAGCTTCTTTCTACATCCCCCCATTTTTTCTTTTTCCTCCCTACATGTTGTAAGTCACACTGTCAAGTTCTGAGTAGTGTCCCTTCAGACCTCCCAATAAATCTTTACATCCCTGATTTTAAAAGCTCAGTAGCATATTTTTTCTTTATGCCTCCTTCTCTGCTTTGTTAATTTATTTCATCCATAGTGTCAGCTAGTAAAGTTATCCTGGACAAAAGTTATTGGAGAAAAAAGCAAATGGGAAAAGCTTATACTCTTGAGACACATGATGTTAACATTTGACTCCGAACAGTTCTGTAACTGAGGATACTTTGTCTGCCTTAGAAGAAAAGATACTGTAATGTCAGTTCAGTTTGATTCCTGGGACGCCATTGCCTTATTCTAGAAAATTATCATGACTTCCCACTCTTCACTGAATGAGATTTCATGTACTAGAAGCTGCCATAAAAGTTGGTTTTTATCTGCTTTCCTGGTCTGATTTTTTTTTTAAAAAAGGTTAATATTTCAAATCCCATGGCTTTCCACAAAATAAGAATACAGTCTTGTTATTGCCTCCTAATGGTTCTAATTCTAAAACATGTTGTGTTTCATAAAGAACATGCCAATTTTTATATTTTTTAAAAATAGATGTAACTTTAAAACACCATTAATATATGCATGGAATAACTTGTTTCCATATTTGTTCGGCTGTCCATCAGGAGAGGCACTGTGGAATAAACCCACAAACAGTTCAATGTATTCTTTTTCATCAATAATAAATATATTCCACATTTTTACTTTTTATAAACTTCAGGGCCATTCTAAAAGACAGTTGCTGATTCCACCCAAGTCTTACCAGGACCTTTTATTAATACTGAAAGAAACAATAGGCAGTTGTATATACAAAACTGACTATCACTAGAAAAAGTATTTAGTAATTGTCATTGGTAAAGACAAACAGTTGATTCTGTGGGCAATTCTTGCAATGTATAGAAAGATGAATTTACTGAAAAGACGTCTCCACAAGATTGATATGGTTAATTATGAAATACCACAATCACCAGCTTGGGTCTACATAGTAACATTGAGTTTAGAGATGCTTGCATTTCCTCTGTTTACATGTTCAGAGAAACTGATTCAATTCTCACTTTCTGAATTAGAATAATAATGAATGAATAAAATAAATATATAAGTAGATGTATCAGCAGAAAGTATGCACCAAAAGGTGAAAATAAATACAAATAAGTAGTATATTTGGGGGCCACTGTTTGCAAAATAATGCATTTGTAAAGCTGTACAGATACATTCAAAATGCAGTTTTTGTTTGTAAAGCATAGAAAGAAATGGGGGAAAAGTAAAAAATGAAAAATGGATAGCAATCAAACTTGGTTTATTCATCCATCCATTTTTGCGATAGTAGTTCATATATTCTAGTATTAGGAAGCTTCTCAACATCGAGCATCTTCTATTAGCAAAAACCATTTTCAAAAGTTGGCAATTTATAATGTACATATATGAACTATAAATATACAGAAATTGTTTAGTCAGATATATCCCTGTTTCATTTGTGTTTTTTGTAAGCAGAAATCAAATTTGCTTGCTTTTACATTGTATTTAAATGTCAGAATAGAAACAAAGTCAAATTTTATATTTATTTTACATAGGCACTGGGAAAGTACAGCTAAACAGTAACTAGCCTTACAAAAATGTTGTGAGATACTATATATCTGAATTGCAGATCTCAGTCTAATGTGTTTAAAGAAACACAGTTCTAATTC
Organism: Stegonotus admiraltiensis; assembly: GCA_032468215.1. Classification (NCBI taxonomy): domain Eukaryota; kingdom Metazoa; phylum Chordata; class Lepidosauria; order Squamata; family Colubridae; genus Stegonotus; species Stegonotus admiraltiensis. Next base: position 53,985 of record JANHZT010007262.1, on the reverse strand, counting down.
TTTCCTTAAAATAAGCTGAGTCTATGTAAGTTCTTGAAATAATATTTTCATAATAAGGAAGGCTTACACTGAGTTTTATATTATTCTAGCTCTTTTTAAATCATTTCAAGCCATCTTGCTGAATAGGAATATATCAACACAACACTTGCATGGTGGATGTACTGCTTATTTGTACTTACAGTGCATTAGTTTTTAAACATCCTGCCCCCCTCCCCCAGTTTTCTACTTTTAAAACGTATTTTATATTCTTGGGCCAGAAAGTAATGTCATATCAGTCAATCTTAATAGAGCTGGAAGGGGTCTTGGAGGTCTTCTAGGCCAACCCCCTCTCAAGCAGGACACTCTATACCATTTCAGACAAGTAACTGTCCAGTCTCTTCTTAAAAACCTCCAGTGATGGAGCACCCACAATTTCTAGCAGCAAGCTGTTCCATTGATTGATTGTCCTCACTACAAGGAAGTTTCTTCTTAATTCCAGATTGCTTCTCTCCTTTATTATTGTAGTTTCTGTCTATTGTTTCTGGTCCTGTCTTCTGGTGCTTTGGAAAATAAGTTGCCTCTACTTTGTGGCAAATACTCTCAAATACTGGAACATTGCTATCATGTCCCCCTAGTCCTTCTTTTCTCTAAACTAGCCAAACCCAAATTCTGCTTCATATGTTTTAATCTCCAGGCCTTTAATCATTTTAGTTGTTCTTCTTTGCACTTTTTCTCAACATCTTTTTTGGAATGTAGTAACCATAACTGGATGCAGTATTCCACATGTGGCCCTACTAAGGTTTTATAAAGCATACTAATACTTACTGTGATTTTGATTCTAGGTCTCTGTTTATATAACCAAGAATTGTATTACTCTTTTTTGGCTGCCACCACACACTGCTGGCTCATATTTAAGTGATCGTCCACTAGATTTAAGTCATATTTAAGTCATTGTCCACATGATCTGTTTTTAACAAACCTGTGCTGGCTTTTAATTATAATGAACCACTAAATTAATCATAGCTGTTTTTGGCATATTTTGCTGAAGTGCCCTTCATCTCGGCATCTCCGGCATCCACTCCACTGGTCCTGACACTTTCTCCATGCTGTCTCACGAGTTCGCTGATGTGTTTGATGGCCAACTCGGTAAATATAACGGGTTGCCCATTTCCTTTAATTTGGACCCCCAAGTGGCACCTGTACACCTGAAACCACAAAGGGTGCCACTTGCCCTCCGGCCCAGGGTGGGTCAGGAGCTAGACAGACTTATTGCCCAAGGGATCCTCCAGCCGATTGATCACGCCCCATGGGAGACCCCTATTGTAATTCCCTTGAAGCAGGACGGATCCATTAGGATCTGCGCCAATTACAAGGCAACCCTGAATAGGGCACTGCAGGCAAATCATTACCCTGTCCCGGTGGTACAGCATTTGTTCCACTCCCTGGGCCAGGGGCAGGTTTTTGCAAAGCTGGACTTAGCCCAAGCTTATCAACAGCTTCCAGTGGATGATGCCACTGCCCTGGCCCAGACCATTATTACCCATCGTGGAGCATTCAAATGCACCCGTCTTCAGTTTGGGGTTAGCGTTGCCCCGGGCATATTCCAAAGCCTCATGGAGCGGCTGTTCCATGGGCTTCCTGGCAAGGTGCCCTACTTTGACTACATCCTGATCACGGCGGTAGGTCAGGACGAGCTTGTCGTTAAGCTCAGAGCTGTCCTTACCTGTTTTAGACAGGCAGGGCTTAAATTGAAGAAAGAAAAATGCCACATTGGGGTTCCACAAGTCGACTTCCTAGGGTTCCGCATTGACACCTGTGGCATCCACCCATCGGCCACTAAAGTAGAGGACATTAAACACACCCCCACTCCATCCAATAGGGCCGAGTTGCAGGCCTTCCTTGGCCTACTCAATTTCTATGCTATTTTCGTGCCGCATAAGGCCACCCTAGCTGAGCCCCTCCATCGCCTTCTGGATGCCAAGGTGTCGTGGTGCTGGGACTGCATGGCCGCCGCCGCTTTCCAAGCAGTCAAGGACGTCCTTACGTCTGATGTGGTCCTTGTTCAGTACGATAACAATTTGCCTTTGTCCTTAACTTGTGACGCCTCCCCCTTTGGGGTGGGGGCTGTCCTGAGTCATGTCCTTCCCAACAGATTAGAGGCCCTGGTAGCATTCTATTCTCACACCCTATCTCCTGCCGAGCATAATTATAGTCAGATAGATAGGGAAGCCTTGGCTGCTGTAGCTGGAATCAAGCGATTCCATGACTACATTTATGGCTGGTCCTTCACCCTTGTTACAGACCATAAACCACTGTTAGGTTTTCTGGCAGGTGACCAGCAAACACCCCAAATCCTCTCACCGCACATGTTGTGTTGGGCAGAGTTTTTGGTGGCATATTCGTATAAATTGTGTCACAAACCTGGGAAAGCTATTGGACATGCATATGCCCTGAGCCGCTGCCCCACACCCGTGACTGTCACCGACCCTGCTCCTGCAGCACCAGTCCTCCTTATTGATGGCTGACCCTCTCTAGTGACAGCTGCTGACATTCAACGCCGGTCCGCTGTGGATCCCATCCTATCCCGGGTCCTCGACTGGGTGTGCTGGCCAATATCATCGGTGGCTTCAGAGTTCCTCCCATACTATCGCCGACAGCATGAATTGTTGGTACAGTGGGGCTGCCTTCTGTGGGGCCATAGGGTCATAGTGCCCCCCGGCCTTAGGTCCCAGATCTTAACACACGTACATGAGGCCCATCCGGGCATTGTCCGCATGAAAGCTCTGCCTTATTATGTTATGTTTGGAGGCTGCGCATTGATCAGGACGTCGAGGAGTGGGTGGCCCATTGTTGGGACTGTCAACTATCTAGACCAGCTCCCCCATTGGCCCCAGTCGGAGAGTGGGAGGTACTTCGGGCACCCTGGACCAGAGTCCACTTGGACCTCACTGGCCCGTTTTATGGCCACATGTTCCTAATCACAGTAGATGCGTATTCCAAATGGGTGGAATTGGCCCTGATGCCGAGCACCACCACAGAGGCTATAGTCAGGGTCTTGGAAGGATTATTCGCAACCCATGGGTTGCTGGACATCCTTGTCACTGATAATGGGCCGCAGTTCGCTTCGGCACCCTTTCAGTTGTTTCTAGCAAAACTGGGCATTCGTCATGCCCAAACAGCCCCATTTCATCTGGCTGCTAATGGCCTTGCGGAAACGGCCATCAGATCAGCTAAAGAGGCATTACGCCATCTGGGCCCATCCAATCTGCCACATAAACTCTGCCAGTACCTGTTGTCTCAACATACGACCCCAAGCGCGACAACCAAGCACAGCCCCACCAAGCTGCTCATGGGCCGCTGCCTACAAATGCCCCTCGACCACCTGCACCTGTCATACAGCCAGGACTTGCCCACTGGGGTGCATCCCCCGTCCCAGGCTTTCGCAATTGGGGACCTGGTCTATGCCTGGAACTTTGGATCTGAGGTGCGGTGGTTGCTGGGGTTTGTTACACAACTAACCAGGCCCTACTCTTATAGGGTCCAACTCAACGACGGCCGAGAATGGCGGCGCCATATAAACCAACTTCGACGGAAAGCAGATTTTTTTTTTTTGCTTTTGATTTATATGCCGCCCTTCTCCGGAGACTCAGGGCAGCTTCCAATGCGTTAAGCAATAGCCTTATACTTCTGTATATTTATACAAAGTCAGCTTATTGCCCCCCACAATCTGGGTCCTCATTTTACCCACCTTAGAAAGG
>JANHZT010007262.1:26916-38370 GCA_032468215.1 Stegonotus admiraltiensis | reverse complement strand
AGCCAGCAAAGCAGGCATAGAGCCTGCTGATCTATGATCCCTGATTGCAAGCAGGGAGTTTCAGTTGCTTGCTGAGGCAATGGATCACAATGAATTGGAATGGAAGGCATGCGACCACCAGCAGCTAATGTAAGCAAGCTGGAGGCTGGGGTGGGGGTGGGGGCTTAGGGTTAAAAAACTTTTTTCCTTTTAAATGGCTCTGACTCTGATTAGCAGACAACTCAGCAGGCAACAGAGCTTGGCTGGTTAGAGCCATTTAAAAGGGAGAAAAAGGTGGAGGGAAAAGGGTCTGATCACGTGGCTCAGCTGGGCATGTGGTGCGGGGGCAGGGATTTTTGCTACCGGTTCTCCGAACTGCCCACCGCCATTGCTACCTACTCGGCCAAGCCGATCCGAACCGGGAGCATTTCACCCCTGAACTGGGGCCAATCAGATTTTATGATATAGTAGAGCAGCAGTTGCCAATCTTTTTGGGGAACAGGGACTGATTCCATGGAGAGAGGTTTTTTCCTGTGGACTGGAGGGGGTGTGGTTTTGCATGCTGCCCTCATCCCATGGATGGAGCTTTACTTGTGTGTGCAGCCTGGTTGTTGGCATGCTGAAGACCAGCATGCCAGAGAACTTACCTTCATTTGTAGTAGAGAAATGTAATTTGCTATAACATACACAATAGGGTCAGAGTTCAATTTGGAAGTGAGCCATGATTAGAAAAAAAATCAATAGTAGCCCATCCAGGGGGGTGGGTTATAAGTTCAACCAGTAGCAGACGGCCTAAAAGAGTGAAGTGTCAGTGTGATATGACAATTCAGGATATCATTAATTTAGCTATAATCTTGTGAAGTGAGGAAAAGAACACATTTTGCTGTTAATGTCAAACTGTCTTACTTCAATTCTGCTTAAGTGAAAATGGCCCAAACAAATAAAGCAGGGCAAACAATCAAATTCAAAATTATTTTATTGCCAAAGTATAGTATATTTAAAAGTATATTTTAAAAGTATATTTAAAAACTCCAGAACTAACAAAGTAAAATGTAACTAATCAGAGCATGAAGTCAATGAGTCATAACTATACTGAGCCATGGTGGCACAGTGGTTAGAATGCAGTACTGCAGACTACTTCTGCAGATCACTGGCTGCCAGCAGTTTGGCAGATCAAAACTCACCAGGCCTATCCTTCCAAGGATGGTAAAATAAGGACCCAGATTGTTGGGGGAAATATGCTGACTCTGTAAACCTCTTAGAGAGGCTGTAAAGCACTGTGAAGCTGTATATAGGTCTAAGTGCTATTGCTATACCTACTGCTTACTGTTTTGTCAGTTAAATGCAGGAGATGAAAACAAGCAAATTGGAAGATTTGTTTTCTTTTGTTTCTTTTAAGTTTAATTCATTGGGTAAAGCTCTTTAATAATGTCTTTGCGGTTGTTTGCACCAAATAATTATGTGCCAATTATTTCTTATATTAAATCATTCTATTTGCCATTTATACAGAAAAATCCATTAAAATTTTTCGTCATAACAATTATTTTACACATATTTGCATATATTTCTCAGTTTTAGAACAGATAAAAATATTTTTCTAATTTATATATAACTGCAAAAAGGAATTAAACAAAGAAAGAAAATTAATCCAAGTATGTACTGTTGTGGTGTACTATTACGCACAGTCAGCCAAATATTTAGATTGGATTTTGGATTTTTAATACATCTAATTCCCAAGGGCCAGGGTTAGGGAATGTTGCTGTCCGATAGTGTTAAAAGTATCATAGCAGGATATAAACTTGTTTTAAATAAAGCTACCTTTTAAAATTGACTGATGGTGGTTCTGTCAATGGTAATGGTATTGAAGTATTGTTATTATTATTGTAGTGATACAAGTTAAAAATAAAATATAGCTTTTAGGGATTCAGAATGTTTTCCTCACATGCAATTAAACTTCTAATTTTATCACTAATATTCTGAAGATTTTATGATACCCTCATTGACACTGAACAATGATATCAAATATGATACTTTATAATAATGTAGAAACACTAAAATACAAAAAAGGAACTAAATTAATCTGGACATGTATAGTTTTTGTGTCTACAATTTTATATATCTATTTAAAGATATATATAAAGTGAGACATCATATTTAAGTAAAGTGCTTTAAAAAAGCACAGAGAAAAAATATGTTAATCTAACATATATGCACTGTTTCCAAAGAATCTAATATTTAAGTTTGGGTCAACAAAAAGTTACTGACTCATTTACAGAATGAACTGTGAGGCAGTTGACAGCACATCTGATGAAGTAACACCTCTCTGTCTCACTTGGCCTGAATTTAGAAGCTGGCCTACTACTGTTATCTGCCCTATATCCAAAGAATCATTTCAGAAAGTCAGAATTTTCTTTTCAGCCAGTAACTCCCTTTGTCCTCCCTGCTTACAACCGACAGAACTTTTACACAGTCAGTTGTATCCAGTCACTTTTTAATAGTCTAAAACAGTAAGCCCTTGCTTTTTTTATGTTCTAACATTTTCATTTCTGTTTTATGTACATGTTTAAACATGTACATGTTTAAAACTTTTTTAAAAAAAGGCATCATGTTTAATGTTGTTAATTGTTTTATGCTGATAAATGTAGCTGACATTATACTATATCCCACTATCCCATCTGACTTTATTGTGATGGTACAATACTGCAGGATTCCGGGGTCAAGGATTGTGAAACTCCAATGACAAGTCTCTTTCAATTTGATTTGTTTTTTTTTTTAAAGCATCACCTCTACCCTAAAAAGCTCTTGAGATGAAGGCATGCAGACATTTTCAGAGTGCACTATAGACATATACTGAATCAATCTGATCTGATTTATCAATCTTTGCCACCCTGCAAATGTCAAGCAATCTGCTTGCATTATAGCTTAGATATTTTTCTATGTATTTTAGAAAAACATATTTATATTTCATTAGGAAGTTGAAACTTTTGGACTAGCCTATCAAATTAACCATTACATGGACTGAAAGAGATGCTCCTTTCATTACTATGATTCCATAGCTTTCTAACATACCGATGAATGAGTCTGGTCTCCTTACTGTTATGTTTTATTTAATTTTATAAGCATTGTATTTCCTGCTCTTCCCAACTGTCTTTCTTTTGGCCTCTGCTATAGTGTAAAAGAACCAGTCAGCCTTCCTAACTGCCAGCATGCTGACATTGCTAATTAATGCGCTCATAAAGTTGAGAGGGAAGAAATTCTGGGAGGATGTTTTTGTAAGTTTCATTGTCTGTAAATCTCTTTGTTTGCACATGCTGAATAACTGCCATTTGTTTGGAGGGGAAATAAATAAATAACAGCAGCTAGTTACAATTTCCGGACTGTTTACTAAGCAGGTGTATAGGCTGGGTTTAAATCCTCCTCAATGCTTTTAAATAATTTTTTGCTGACATCATTCATTCTGCACTTCTTCAATGAATAAGCAACAAATAAACTACATGCCATAGAAAGCTGAAGCACTGGCGGTAATTACTGGTAATAAAATTAAACAAGGAGCTGCTGATTTTTCTGGCTCAGCAGCATTTTTGTCAGCAGTTGTCCAACCACATACTTTTCTCTATCAAGAGATGAGAAGCTACTTATCTGATAAGATAGTAGATCCTACATTTGTCAGCATCTATACATTGAGTAAAATAAATATATTGGAGGCTGTTTGCCTGTTTTCAGCCATGAGCATGGTAAACATTTTGCTGCATATCCAGGATGTCCTCTAACCCACTCTGCAGCAGGTTCACGTTGCCATACAAAAATATTATTCCCTTCCAACATGCAATTTGACCAACTGATTGACTTCTTTTCCCCACCTTCAATAGACATCTTTGCTGACAAAAATGAGAAAGGAAAGTCGTAAAAGGCCATAGAGCTGACTGGCAGTAAAGAAAAGGAATATGTGCTCCAACCAGGACTCTTCTTGCTTCTCACGTTCTTTGTTACATTGGTTTTCAAAACCAAAATTGAAGAAAATATAAGATCTTCCTACAGTCATTCATAAATGGTAAGATGAAGGCAAAGTGCCAAGCACCCCTTTTTCAAGAGAGAGTGAAAACATTCTAGAATTGTTGCCAGAGGAACAGCCCATAACCACATAGCCAAATAAAAATACTGCAAAACTCATTTATTTATTTATTTATTTATTTAATTTGTATTGCAGCATATTCGCCCATGGCGACTCAAGGCGGTTTACAGAATATAAAACCTTATTTAAAAATAAAACTAATAAAAAGAATCAGATAAATTAATATAATAAAATAAAATCGTCCTCCACCCCCGCCCCGGCAACAGCAGATCACACAAGCCATTTAATGGGCTCTATCCTGCTCTGGGTTCCCCAGGCCCACTGGCAGAATCAGGTCTTCAGCACGTTCCAAAAGAGTATTAGAGTGAGGGCCATTCTAATCTCTGCTGGAATGAAGTTCCAGACAGAGGGAGCCACCACGGAGAAGGCCCTTCTTCTGGGCCTTCTCCCTGGTGTATTTCCCTCGGGTAAGGGACCCACAGCATTCCCTGCCTCTCCGCTGTGATGGGTTGGGTAGATGTGACTGGCAAGAGATTGTCACTCAGATAATCTGGTCCCAAGCCATGAAGGGCTTTAAAGGTGACAACCAGCACCTTGAATTGCATCCAGAAGCAAACTGGCAGCCAATGCAGCTCCCGCAGGAGAGGTGATATATGTGCACATTGGGGTCTGCACAAAATCATGTGGGCTGCTGCATTTTGCACCAACTGGAGCTTCTGGATACTCTTCCAGGGCTGCCCCATGTAGAGCGTGTTGCAATAGTCAAGATAGGAATATATCTTGTTGGTATTTCTATGGATATGCAGTGTAATTAATTAATTACAAATCTGGCAGTATTATGTGCATATAAGAGTGCAATGCCCAGTGGAAATTTGCCCCATCTTTGTCACTCAAAGGAATTCAAGAAAGAATTGGTTTTGTTCCTATCTTCTTTTTCAAATAACAGTTCATATATACAACTGAGTGCCTGATTTTCCAAGTAAATCATGCCTGTGCTAATGTACATAAAAATAGATGAGATAGCATCAACTAGACAGCTACCTAAAGATTAGCCAGCTGGTTACCCAGTGCTCCCAGGAGTGCATGGCTAGGTTTCTCAGACTCTGAACTGATTAGCACCAAAGGTAAAGTTGAGGCTGTATCAAGTCTCTAATTTAGATGAAAGAAGATTAGGAGAAGAACCCAACAGCTGCCCCACAACTGAGAATTACTGAGGCAGAGTTTCAGTACAAAGCACTGTTCAAAAAGACTTATATTCAGGAGCATGTACTGAAAAATAAGTTCTTACCTTATTCTTTCTGTATGTATTTCTTCCCTGCACATTCCTGCACTTTTGTACAGGGCATACATTATTTAAAGCAGTAAAAAGAAATTTAAGATAATATCCCCAGTATGCTGCAACTTAATATGTGCACTTTGTTAAGGTTTTGAACTTTTATAGCAGAAATTATTAATATTTATTACTTGGATCTGTGTTCTAAACAGGTGATAACAAAGAACATACTGCAGTGATTTTGTGGTCATTTTGATATCTCGAAGTAACAGTAACAGAGTTGGAAGGACCTTGGAGGTCATCTAGTCCAATCCCCTGCTCACGCAGGAGCCCTATACTGGGGATTCGAACTGCTGACCTTTCTGATTGACAAGCTCAGCATCTTAGCCACTGAGCCACCTAGGGAGCCACCATCTTTTAAAGGGACAGTGTAAAATAGACTATTAATATGACTTACAATATTAAGCTATAAAGAAAAGGAATGTCCCATGAGGTTGAACAATGATGGAAGTTTTTCTGTTGCTAGAAATACCTTGTTAGATCCATATTATCATTTTCTTTCCAATATAACTCCTTTGCATTCCTTGTATGTTCTATCTAGAGCTCTAAGTCAATTTTTGAAATTACTGATTTTGTAAAGTGAGAAATACCCAGTTTGTGTTTCTTCTAATGATTTTCTTTTCTGTTTTGATTACTGGTTTTCTCAAGGTTGTGACAGATTAGGTAGTCTATATATTATTATAATCTAAGATACTTTTAACACATTTAAAAATAATAGTGGTGCAGCAGATTAAAAATAGCACAGTCCAACAAACTAAAAACATATAGACTGCAAATATAATACATTGGTAAAGCAATGGAAGTTTACATTAGCAGTTATTAGCAAGCAACTATTAATGACAGAAATATTCTAAAAAACCCTACAGAAAATCTAGCTAAGATTTCTATTGAACACTAAAAAAGCAAATTAACTTCTTCTAAAGCCACCTAAGTGAATATGCTTGTCTTTAAAATCTCTTCACTAGAAAGGCGTTCCTTCTGATTTAAAGACTGATGATTCACCCACTAAATCTCTGTATGGCATCCATATTTCATAATTATTTCCATTGGCAGTAGGGGTTATATTATGGTGTGCTTCCCGAAAATATTCCCAGATTGGATCTGTAAATTCTTATCAGTTTCAATGGATGGAAAAATAGGAGGCAAAATCAAACATATTGTTTTGCCCCGCAAAAGCAGAAAGCCATTGCTAGTAAATTCCTTTTCTATAATCTAAGGAACTAGCTGTTTAGTATATAATGAACCAGTTCTTTAATGTTAATCCTTATCTCAATTAAAATTTAAAATTTAATTGATTGACGTAATTGCATAATTATATGATTAAGAATTCATCAATAAACTCCTGCTTGAAAGATACCTTCTGCTTGTTTTAGATACAGTTTTTCCAGTGGTATCTTGCAAGCATTTTCTATGGAAATTGGCTTCCATTCAGACTTCCTGTTTGTTCCTTAGACATGTGTTTTGGTGGAGACATGGCAGAATTTCAGGCAACTCATCCATATAACTCATGCTGCATATTTCACTTTTCATAGCACAGAGCACTGATTAACATGAAAACACACTGTATATTATTCAAAGATAACAACAAACTTTTGAAAAGTTTGTTTCATAACTTTCATGAGGATACATGAATATTAATAAAATGTAAATAATAATAATAAAGATTATTGAACTAACTAATGCTGGTTTCAACAGAACTTGTATAACATTCCGTTTAAATGTGAAACTATGCAAAAACAGTATTTAGAAGACTTCAGTCAGTTCATTATTTAAAATCCTTTAAACTTAGGCATGTTTATTCACTGGAAGTCTTGCACAGTTCAGAAGCTCTACTCTTGAGTAAATGTGCAAAAAATTCAAGGTGAACATTTGAAATATTTTTAATTCTAAAAGTTTAATGCCTAATTAAAAAATATGCTTAAATTGATGCTAAATAACAAGAGAGTCAAAAAGTTTTAGAAATGGATAGTTGACTTCAAACAGTTTAAAGAGTTTGTATATTGATTAACTAGTTTTATTACCTTCTAGGGCTTTTTTCTCTAAAAGTATGATGCATTGTTTAGATTTCCCTGTTGCATTTTTATCTACATATATAAACCTCCTAATTGTTATGTTATTAAGTCTGTATACAGAAATAACATGTTCAGATGTATAAATTAACATTAAATTAAGGTTTCCTGCTTCTATTATTTTAATTTTAAGGAATACATTTAAATTAATTCCTTTAGAGATCCAGTAAATTTAAGACTGATACAGAACCACTTCTGTAATATTTTTTGTATAGGTGGTAAATTTTTCCCATAGGAAGAAGAAAATTATGTATCACTCTGAAATGTAATTCTTTATGGAGAGGAGGGGGATTGCAACCCTAACTGCTTTATTTATCTTCTCTTTTTCATTATGCTAGTTGTAATGTATTCAACATTGGGCTTGCATCACAATTATCTGTAATGCTTACTTGCCTTAACTCCATCAAATATCTTTGCTTCTGTATGCTTTAAGACCTATAAACAAGGCTTAGATTCAACAGCACCATAATATATGACCTTGCTGGCAGGAGTCTATAATAGGAAATAAATTAGATTGAAAAGAAGAAGCCAAATGATAGCCGCTTCCCTTGAAACAACAAGGAAAAACAGGCAGCTGTGACGGAAGCTGACATGTTGTACTAAGAGAGAAACACAATATAATAGGGAAATGTGATTCTTTGTTCAGATCCGTTTCCTATTAACACTTATAATGTTGTGCTTGTGCATGCCATTCCCTGAGGACAATTGGGTTGACTTTAAATGAATACCAGTGAATATATAAAATAGTTATATTCAAAAGGAAGGGAAACCTAGCTCTTTATTTCATCAATCACAGAGGTAATGCAATTGAATGCTGGCAAAAATGGCTATGAGTACAATTTTCACAAGATGTGGGATTGGAGCAGTAGCATTGGCTTTTAGTAAAATGGAGGCCAACCAAAGAATAAATGGAAAAAATTATTTAAGAAGTTCTTATTTTACTTGTAGTAATGTACTGTTTTACACATTTATATTAAATGTATTCAATACAAATAGTTTTTTTAATAAGATATGTTTTATGTGTTACTTTTATAAATGTATTTGGCCTTACGGAAATCTGCAAGCTAACTGCAGAATTTGAAGATATTTGTATTCTGAAGGATTAATGAAAATGTTTTCATTGCTAACATATTTTAGTAACTTAATTTTTTCTTGGAGATTTTGTTGTTGTGAGTTCACATTCATAGTATCTATTTCTAAAAAACTTATGCCACTAAATAATTTGTATTATCAGCGTCAGGTAGATAAAATTAATAAGAAGTAAAAGAATAGAATAAAACAATGTAAGGACATGATATAACCCTAGGCTTTAGATTTTACTTTATTGGTCTCATGAAACTATTCAACTCATATTTCTTTTCAAATGATTATTGCTGAATTGTTATTCTTGCCTTGCTTGGTCCTCCAGCCTTTTAATTTATTGAGAATTATGTCTGACAGGACACACGTGTGCACACACACAATAAACAGCAACTTCTAAGTTTCCTAATTTTTATGTGGTTACAATCAAGTACTTTTGAGCTTTGGAAAATAAATGAGCTGTTAAGATACAAAATTCTGAATAATATCAAATGTTTGTAGAACACATTAAAAACCATTAAAAAATTGGTCAATGGAATTAGAGCATACTGTGCAAGTGGGAAAATAGGATACAATAGGTTTATAGAACATTTGGGGGACCTGGAAACATGCCAGGAATTTTAAAACTACTTTGTTATAATTAAATGACTTGTGGGGAAACACTAGTTTTCCTTTAGAAAGTGCAGCAGAAAGCAAAATGTTGCAGTTGTTCTCTATATCTTTTTTAAATTGAAAAAAAATGAAAGCCCCATATACCAAATCTAATCTAGTAAGATAGGTTGCCAAATACTGAGCAGTAATTAGGCATTCCTGGACATATTGATTTTCACAGATAACATGTCATCCATACATCAGATACAACAAAATATTACAAGAGAAATAATTTGGGTGATAAAATATTCTCTGTAGGTACTTTAGAATTCATATTAATAAGTATAATGAAAGAAAAACAGAACTTGGTTAAATATAGTTATAATAGGTTTTTTAAAAAATGTATCATTGTTAAGTGCTAGAACTATGCAAATTCTTCAATAAAAGTACAATACAACATCTAAGACAATAAATGAAGCACCCTCCTTCGTATTATTACAACAGCTGTGTCTTTGCCAGGCAAATGTGAAGCTTCTCTCAACACAGCCATTTTGGATGTCTGGGTGGTGGGGGAACAAAGTGGTAAAGATGTTTATGAAAGCAGCAGTGAATTATTCAGAATGTAGCCTAAGAAGCCACCATGTGAATTTTAAAAAGATGTAGCAGCTTTAATAGTTCAGAAGAGTTTCTCTGTGTTCTTAACCATGTCTAAACAGCCCTATTATATACTGAGCTTTTTTTACAGGAATCATAATTTACAGTTAGAATATTTGGTTATAGCCATAAGCCAAAAGGAAACAAAGAATTATATTAAAAATTAGAGAAAGTAGAGAGATACTTTGGATAAGTTTTGTTCTGCTGGGGGAAAAAAATCTCAGTTTATCTATTTATTTGATCTATTTAGCTAATCCTTTCGGGTTGAAATAGATTTCCCAAAAACTAAAAAAAGGGTAATCATGAAAATCATGAAATGAAGGCTACTGCAATTGATCAGCTAAGTAGTAACACTGATAACAATGAGATATAATTAGAATCCTTTCTAATAAAATTCTCTTCAATGCAGCTGGCATCATTTGAAATATAGAAATGATTCAGCCTGAACAACTTACTATGTTAAAATGTGATGCAAATCTTTGCTTAAAGCATCAAGTAGAATGACTTGTAGAAACATTTACCCCACCATTTTTTTAAATCTTCCTCTAAACTTTTACAGATCCATGTACATGAAAATATGGTTCTAGGCCCATATTCTTATTGCTTTTTAAAATGTCCATATCCCTATAATTGTGCTGCTAGTATTTATGGTAGCATATCAAGCCTACATTTTCATTAAGAGAAAATTGCTATTGGTTGGCAAAGTTTTATATAGCATGAAATGTGGGCAGGGTTGAACTTCAACTGCCAGGGACATGAAAAATCCCTGTTTAAATGAAAATGTTCTAAAGTACTGGGATAAACAGATATTGGATTAGTATGAAGCTATTATTGTGCATTAACCTGGATACTACAGTACAATCTTTCTTCCTTTAAAAGAAGAAAAAGCTATATAGCTATATTCAGGTAGCAACTGCTAGATAGAATGACCAAATGAAGCATCTAAAAAACAATTCATGAAGGAAACATGGCCTGTGTTTTTTCTGAAAGCTGAATTGCCAGACCTTTTTTTGCTAAAATATGTTACATTTAGAAAGAATGGTTGCAAGAATTGGCTATGTCTAGTTTAATTAAAAGAAGGACTGGTGTATGTGTCTGTGTGTGACATGATAGCAGTCTTCTAATATCTACATGGCTGCCACAAAGAATAAGGGATCAACTTATTCTCCAAAGCACCTGAAGCCAGGCAATGAATGGAAACTAATCCAAGAGGGAACCAACCAAGAATTAAGAAGAAACAGTTAGAACAATAATTGGTGGATCAGTTTGCTTCCAGAAGTTGTGCTTCCACGCTGGAAGTTTTTAAGAAGAGACTGGACAACCATTTGTTTGAAATGGTATAGGGTCTCCTACTTGGACTCAAAAATCTCCAACTCTCTTTTTCTTTTATATTCTGAACTCTATATGACAACTTATGGTGCAACAATCATTGCCTATTCCAATGCACAAAATTGCACCAACTGGGCAAATGGCTCTATCTAACATTCTTCTACAGGGCCATCAATCCAGGTCCCTTTTCCATTAACTTTAGATCTGTCCTCACTCTACACACAAACACACACACACACACACACACTTGTATTAGCCAGTTTTCTTTCCATTTTTCAAGTCATGACATCAAGATGGAGATCGTGAACATCACTTGCCATCCTTTCTTCCATGCAGACTCAGTGAAA
>JANHZT010007261.1:47497-63869 GCA_032468215.1 Stegonotus admiraltiensis | reverse complement strand
TCCAAGAAGCTTCTTCAGCTCTCACTGAAGAAGCTGAAGAAGCTTCTTGGATGAGAAATGAAATGTCTTCAAAGAAAAACGAAAAACCAGAAAGTCCAGTTGCCTCTTCAAAAAGCACCTTTGGGGCAACCATGACCTGGATGGCTGAGAATCTCCATAGACACATTATAAAAGGTTATAAAATTAAGTTGGCCACAACTTACAACCATATTGGACAGGTTCCTTTGCAATTGTAAGTCAAGGACACACATCTTTATAATTCCTCTTCACCCATCTTCCAGTGAAACCATCTTTACCATATGCATATGTCACCATTTGTCTGTCTTGCATTCCTATTGTAGACACCATGAAACTGAAAATGATTGTGCTAAAACTCAAACTTCATGTTCAAGGAAAAGACTCATACTTCGACCTTTGCTGAGGATTTGTGATCTGGCAGGACATTTGTAAATGTTACCCCTAACAACTTTTCTGGCACTGTCATATATTGTTGTAAAAGCATGTGAATTAGAGGGGACTCTTGTTGTTTCAGAGATTAACAGAATATCTTTTAGAACATAATTTGTGGCTTTCATAAACATATGAAAAGCTAACAGATATGTTTAGCTAAATTATTTCCCTGATTCATTTTGATTTTTAGGAGCCTTAAATCAAACAAAGTGGGGAAAAAAATATCCAGCATGCAATGGTGCCAAGCAGTCACCTATAAATATTGATGAAGATCTCACTCAAGTAAATGTGAACCTCAAGCAACTGAAGTTCAAAGGTTGGGAAGAAGAAACTTCAGAAGACACCTTAATCTATAATACAGGCAAAACAGGTACAGAATACATATTCATATTTGGTTTGATATTCATAGAAGTTTTTGTTCACATGTGAAGCAATTATTTAAAGTATTTTTTACAGTCTCTTGATTTATTTTATTATTTTTTATCTTTTTGAAATTAAGATTCTTGCAGTTAATGGGAAGACAGCTGGCAATAGCAAACAAGCATTAAATCATGAGGATTCCAGGCACAAAGGAAATATATTAACAAAAATAGCCCTTAAAATAACATAATTCCTATAATCCAGTCCTCTCTATTTTCTGAATATAAATATATTTTAGCATAATATGCATGCTATTAATATAGCCCATGTTGTGCAAAATGTTATGTCACAAAGACCCAGCTAATATTTTCACAGAGTTGTTTATAAAGATATTTTTTAAAAATTTATCATACTTAATTGCAATGTTCTATTTCAAGAGGCATCATTCTAATTATTGAGAGTTTGCCATGTACAGATTATTAATGTGTTGATAGGTCACATAAATAAATGAGTTGAAATAAACATACCATCTATCCAATTAGTATTTAATCATATAGAATATTATTTGTCTAGAATATGTATTATAAAACCTGCAAATCTTCATATCAGTTGGTTCTAATGATTTGTATTCTTTTTATATAAGAAAACGCTGAATTATTCCTCAAAACATACATTTGAATCACTAAATTACTTAGTAATGCTTCATTTGAAAACTGAAGGGAAATTACAAAAACTTGAAGTATGGAATAGAAATCTGTTGAATATTTACCAGGCCTATAAAATATATTTCAACATTTGAAATTGAGCTATCTATTTAATTAAATTTGATATAATATTTAGTATTAATAAGATCTTTCCTCAAAAATAAGACCCTGTCTTATATTTTTTTGAACCCTGAAATAAGTGCTTGGCCTTATTGCCATGTGCTCAAAAGCCCGATTGGTCTTATTATCAGGGGATGTCTTATTTTAGGGGAAACAGGATAGGTTTCCCTACTGTAACATATTGTACCATTTATGTGCTGAAGCTATGTAGTTGCAAACCAATTGTATTGCTACATAATTTATTTTGTTCTTTTATTTTTCAAAGAATTTTTAAAGCAAACTGAACTTTTGAAAATTATAAATTAAAAAAACAAAACTAATATATAAAAACATTGTACTGAAAGTGTTCAAAATATATTAAAGTTCATATAAGTCATTTTATTTAATCTAACATGCAAACTCTATATATTAATGCTTAGTTTAGATTCATTTTAACTACATTATGTTAACATAAATAGTAAACAAAGGATTACATTTGTTTCCACATAGGCAATGTGACATATTTTCATAGAAATGTGTAGAAGAAATGCTTGATGTGCGTGAACATTTAAAGGTGGGAGGCAGGGAGAGAGAGCTATTAGTAATTCCTTGACTCTTATCTCTAAAGTCCTTAGAAATGATTACTTTAAACATTCAGCAGTACCACAGTGAGAGTAGAAAATAATATTTAGCAGTTAATTAGTAAAATTAACCCTTTCTATATTGGAATCTACCTATATATTTCCATAATTCCCATACATAAGGTATAAATAATTACTAGGTTAAATTCAAACTGTATTCTGAGTTGAAATATATGAATATTATTATAATTAATAATAAGCCTAATTTAACTCAAATCCTGGTGATTTCAGTGGGGGGAAATGTAGTTAACCTATTTTAAATTTCACTCATGGTGTGATATTTGATTTGATAATCTTAAAATTAATGCTGACAAATTTGAAATGCAAGTTCCTTTTTTCTTCTTAAATATAATGAATAATATTTATTTTTTGTTTTTTTCCAGTGGAAATTAAGCTGAAAAATGAATATTTTGTGATTGGAGGAGGATCAGAAGCAATATTTAAAGCAAGCAGGATAACATTTCACTGGGGAAAATGTAATGTATCTCATGATGGATCTGAACATAGTATAGATGGACAAAAATATCCCCTTGAGGTAATTGATTTAATAACATTTTAAGTATCAATATATTTGTGCACATTCATTTGCCTAGACATAATTAAATAGCTATAAATGCCATTAATAAATTTCCTTTTGATATGATAACCTCAATTAGTTCCAAAGAATATAGCTAGTTTGCCATGTGTGCTAGTTACTAATTCTGGACCCAATTTTTGAGGTGCTGCTTTTAGTCTTTCAAGAGGCATAGATTAGGTTTCATTCCATTGGATGAATCCTTCTTGTGCCTTAATGTTTTCTTCAATCACCTTTTTGGATTTGTTGTATGCTCTTACCAGAGAGATGAAACTAAAGCTACTCAGTCAAATAAGCATGTGTTAAAGGTACTAAGCAAAAGTGGGGCACCATAGACTCTATTTCTCTAGTTAACATGACTTTTACCCTTTCAATGCCACATTCAGCTTTAGTTTCCAACACTTATTAAGTCTTAATTTAAGTTAAGCAATGGCAGGGCTGAAGAGCACTATTGTTAGGCTGTGCTTAGGTTAGCCTTAATCCAGCTCCACCTGAAACCTATTATGGCCCTATTTTTGACAGTTGTAAAGAGCTTTTCGCTTTCAGACTTTTATTATTATTATTATTATTATTATTTAGTAGGATTGGAATTTCATTCCATTCTGGTATTTTATGGGTTGCCCTGTCACTTTCCTTGTTATTTTTTACTGCTGATAACTTTAGAACAATCAGAAAAATCTAGAGTTAGCCTCTTCTGAAATCCAGCACAATATCAGTGGAACAACAGAGGATTATGCATGGCTTTGGAATCATTTAAAATATTGCTAATGTCCAGTGCTACCAAATAACTTTGATATGTATTCCATTATTAATGGAAAAATAATCATTAACTATATAATTTTGTAAGAATAATAAATTTAATATATATTTTAATTTAATATCCATATATTATATTGATTGAAACCAAGTGATATTCATCTGAGCATATCAGTGCTTTAAATTTCTAAAGTTCCTGGTATAAATTATCTGAGGGACTGTGTCTTGCTGGTCACATCTACCCGATCCATCAGAGCGGGGAGGCAGGGAAGCGCTGCGGGTCCGATCCCCGAGGGAGATAGACCTGGTTCTGCCAGTGGGCCTGGGAAACCCAGAGTGGGATGGAGCCTATTAAATGGCTCATGTGATCTTCTGTCACCAGGGCAGGGGGTGGGAGATGGGTGGTGATTTTGCTATATTGTACTATATTAATTTATTTGATTGTTTTTGTTAGTTTTTATTGTTTTAAATGTCATTTTATATTCTGTAAGCCGCCTTGAGTCAGCTTTCGTTCCTTCCAAAAAGATCTTAAGACTTGGCCTTTTAACCAAATTGCCTGATCTGGCTGGGATTTTTAGTTAATTGGGGTGATTTTAATTGGGGTGATTAATTGGGGATTAATTGGGGTGATTATGTATTTTATTGTTTTTATTGTTGTTTTTATCCTTGTGAGTCGCCCTGAGTCCTTCGGGAGAAGGGCGGCATATAAATTTTAGAAAATAAATTAATATAATATAATATAATATAATATAATATAATATAATATAATATAATATAATATAATATAATATAATATAATATAATCATATCATATCATATCATATCATATCATAATATAATATAAATACCAGAACTAATGAATGTCCTTCTTTTCACTGTTCTATTAACTTTTTTAACTGTATTATATTATAGATGCAAATCTACTGTTATGATTCAAATGAGTTTTCAGATATCGACAAAGCAATTGAAGGAAATGGGAAATTAAGAACTTTATCAGTTTTATTTGAGGTAATAGTTTTTAACGATTCTTCAACTTTGAAATGTAATTGTTTCCATTTTGAGGGTAAGAGTTGTACTATATGTATGGGTATTATTACTGTTAATTATTTTTGCATAAGAAGAATTAGCTTTATTTTAAAAAAGGTTTGGACACTAATGTGTGTCTGTGTAAAGTATTAAAAGAAGTGTAATTTTTATAATTTATTAACTATCAAACTAGCAATATCTTACATGATTTCTTATTTTTAAAAAATCCAATCTTTCTTCAACAGGTTGGTCTGGAAGATAATATAGATTATAATTCAATTATTGAAGGAGTGGCCAGCGTTAGTCGGTTTGGTGAGTCTGTGATAAAATATGAGAAATTATATGAAGTTATCAATTTTAAGATTCTAAGCATGGTAATATACGAATTTATGGAATCTGAATGCATGGCAAAAATTTGTTCAAATCCTATAGCTGAAGTTATATAAATGGTAGGGTTCCGCATACCATCCAATAGGCACTTTGCATCTGAATGGAAGTTCTTCTGAACATGCTTAGATGCCGTGCCAAATGTTCAAAGGAACATGGCTCTAATGCTGTGCAAAACATGTCTCCAAAGGATTTTAATCAACCCTGCTCCCCTATTATCACAGCTATAGTATTCAATATCATTTTATGTGAATAAAGATAGTTTTCTTTTTTAAAAAATAGCTTTACATATCATGACTAAACATGAACATTCCTTATAAAGGCCAGATAGCACACTAGTGCAAGATTGAAACTCAATATTCGGGTTGGAATTTTTTAGGAATTGGAATCCAACAATCTAACAGTTATGAGTTACAGTGGTGATTAAAACAACAAAATACAACAAAATCAGAAGTTAATGACAAACCATTTCCATAAGATATGTGAGATCACCAGAAATCAGGTTCATCTCAAAGGAAATTTTATTTTAGTGCACAGGGCACCTTTGTGGCTCTTTCAGACCCTAGTCAATACGAGTAAACTAAAAAAAAATAGTCAAAGTGTTTCATTAGTATTTAAGTAAGGAATAATGTAAATCGCACCCAAACAAGCTGTAATAGCCTCCTTTATATTTGGTTTAAATATTATGGATTAGAATAATATGTATCAAGAGAGTAGCTATAGCAAATAATTTATTTGAGAGATCTGGGTTTTGAAATAAAACACAGAGGAAATATAACACATTACTCTCAGTAAGATATCATCATGGCATGTTGTTCAGCAACCCCAGTGAAGAACAGATTTAAGGCATTGAAACCCTGCTGTACAAGTACCATATCACACTTCCTGAAATGGGTCCACCAAGCATTTCCATGATAGAGAGATCTCTGCTTCTGTGTTCTGTGTTCTTAGAGGCAAGGAGAAGAGGACTGCATCTCCTTTTCTACCAAAAGGAAAGTGTGCCACCATGATGGAAAATATGTTGCAACAATGGACGCTTTCTGTAGTTCCCAAGATAGATGACAGAGCTGGTGAATTGTAATCACTTCTATTGTTTATAAGAGATTCATTGGAGACAATAACAGGCTCAGGGAGTTTAGTGGAATCTGTAAACATCAGATTCTCACCATGACAATTTATAGGACGCTTATAATTAAATATATATATGCATTAATTTTAAAAGTTATTCTCCTGGTTAAAGAAAAAGACCATGTAGTCTAGCATTGTTTTTTAGCATAAGCTAATGAGATTCTTAGGAAGCTCATAACCATAGCATTAAAGAAGCAACCTCCACCTCTAATTTTTTCCTTCAACTGGTATCTTAATCTAATAGTTCTTTTTTCTTCTTCTTTATTTCTGATACTGATACTAAAACTGCAGCTATTCAGGTATAGCAGGAAAATATCAGCAGGAACAGAGAGATTCCAGGGTCTGTAGGAGGAGCAAAACTGAGCTTGAAAAGGGATTTGGCTGGATGAGTGGATTACTGAACATTTTAGTTCATGGCTAGCGGCCACTGATTAACAATCTGTCATACATGAATTTATGTAACAGGGATGCTTTAATTTGGTTTCCTTTCACAGACTTAAAGCACCAATTCTGCCCCTTAACCCTTCCATGTCTCCTTATTGGAAAGATTGGTAGACTTGGGAAATTTTAAAAGATGCTAAGACCATTACAAAGTTTAACACAGCCTTTATCCCCCAAATTTTGGGCCTGGCATTCTATGGCACTATGAGATATAAATTGTGTGTTGGAGACAAGGCAAATTACAGGTTTCCTTACTTATATTGATTTTGAATAATCTTGAAGACAATTCAGTCCTGAATTCTAACCTAGACAGATCCATGCCTTCATCTAGCTACCCCATTTCTACACAATGCAATTTGGATTTTAAATATCATCATGGGAACTTCTTTATATTTTGCAGGGAAGAAAAATGAACTGGAACCTTTCATTTTGTTGAATCTTTTGCCAAATTCAACAGACAAATATTACACTTACAATGGATCTTTGTCAACTCCTCCATGCTCAGAAACAGTTGAATGGATTGTGTTCAAAGACACTGTTAACATTTCAGAAAACCAGGTGATTTATACGTATCTGATAGAAAGAGTTGATCCTAATGGTAAAGGAAAATGTTATGCAGCCAGCATCAGTCGACAAATCTACATGATTAGAGTGAAACAAGGACAGAGTTTCCACAAAAAATAAACCGTTGTGGTATCTATATCTACACCAGCTTTAGGAAAAGCATGCTCTTTTCCAAACCAACAAAATATATTTGCTTCTTGGTGATTGGAATATCTGTACCTACAAACTGACGTTGTGATAGTATGGATTGTATCTATAACAATGTTGAACAATAACAAGTATTTTGTTAAGGCTCAAAATGAACTTCAAACTTTACAGTGTGCTACCTCATGTCTTTTCTTTCTCTTCTCCTCTCATATACCACCTTTTATTTCTATTGTGATTTAAAATGTCATTTTGATGTACATCTGAATTCTTTTATTGACAAAAAGAATGACAAAATGAGGTTCTGAGTATGTTTCTTTTAAACAATTGCTCGGAGATTAAAATGAAATGGGGGGTGGCATCAAAGTGAAAATCCCTGCACAATACACTGGAGTTTCTTTAGAACTATAGTGTCAAAAGAAGAGAAAAAGGTCCATTGGAATGGAAGGTATGGAAAGAGTTTAATAATAAAGTCAGCAACCTTGATATACTTACCTAGAAAGATTCAAATTTTTATTTTTTAAAATGTTTGTCCATAGAGTTTATGAACTCTCTAGTTCTAAAGAACTAATGTTCTGCTGAACAAAAAGATTATATAGGAAGAATCAGGCAACATAACATTTAGAGTAATACATGTTTCTCCATCATCTGAATGTGGCTTTTCAAAAATGTATTCCTTACTAAATTACTTCTGTGTTTCCATTTCTTGTCTTATTCCAGCTGTCAGTGTTCTGTGATGTTCTAACCATGCAGCAATCTGGTTACGTGATGCTAATGGACTACCTACAAAATAATTTTAGAGATCAACAGCATAAGTTTTCCGGACAAGTATTTTCATCATACACTGGACAGGAAGAAATTCATGAAGCAGGTACTTGTGTGTTAAAATTGTGGCCTTAAGCATAATTTTTGCCACAGTGAATTGCTCCTAAGGAAAACAATAAGAGATCTTTATTCAACTGTCCATATGCAGAGAGTTTTAAGAGAATTATCTTTTGTGCTAATTACAGTAGCTGTGGGGCATGAAGCAAGGAACAAAAAATAAATGAGCAAATAAATTCAACCTTGCCCAAATTTGAATATTTGTCCAGCATGATCATCTGTCATGCAGTTGAGCTTTTGAAGCTATATCGATATAGTCCTGGGGATGCACACATAGGTACATGCCTTTACATCAGGCTAGTGCCTTTTAGATACCTTGGGACTGTTAGCACATCTGGAAAACATCAAATTAGATAAGGCTGCTCATATTATCTTCACCTTGGTTAAGTGAGCTATTACTTGCAATAGATATAACTCCCGTTCACAGCAAAAAGTGTGGACATTAGATAAGTATCATCCATTTGTGATAATGGCATCTTGCAAATGCCACAATTTTGTATTCCATCCTGAGATCTAAAACCAGTATATAAGCTGTGGTGGTTGATGATACCATCACACACTTGTTACATGACTCACCCCACATAGATTCCATGATTTGTTGTTTCAGTATAATCCAACCACACTGTGAATGAGCTTAGTTAGCCAAAGGCCAAAAAGCAATTAATATAACTGAGTGAAGGGTTTTTTTGCCCACTGGATAAATCAAGCAATCAGAGTATCTACTCAGTCTAACAAAGGAATATGTAACAAAATCAGGCAAATGGTCATTAATACATTATCTGTTTATTGTTTTATACTAAAAGAAGCTTTAAATGGGTCACACATTAAATAAGATTGTGTTATTAAACTTCAGTTTGATAAAATGGGAAAAATACCAATTTAAAATTTATTTTATCATGCATGTTTAATGTTGGAAAGCTATACTGAGTAGTGAGTGCCCTCTTGTGTTCAAAAGATAAATTCTGAAATAATGTTAGAGAAAAACACATTAAAAAACAAGTGAAATCAATTTAAATTGATTGGCAATGGTGACATCTCAATAAATGAGTTAAGGCTTTTTTGTCTGAATTTAGGCCAATTTATTTTCTAAGGTGGCTGCATTGAACTAGTTTAAATCTAATTAAAAATAGTTTAGCTTTTCTGGCCTGTGGGAAATCATTGATTTTTACCACAATACCACAGAACGTGTTTTCATTGCACCCAAATTATCCAAGCATTCACAGCAATTCTATACTTAATTGGATATAGAATGACCACTGTTGTTTTTTTGAAAACCAAAAACTCTCTCATAGTCTGAAGTAAGATCTTCCGTCTTAAAATGAGAAGGGATTTCCAGATTAAATCTCCAAGCTTAAAAAAATGTGAGGAGGATAGTATCATATATTTGAAACAGAGATGATCGTGTCAGTTATTCATCTCAATTTCTTGGTTATTTTTATCATTCTAGTTCTTGCAATTATACCACAGCAATAGTACATGTTTGATTTATTTCCTCATCATATTTATTCGATTCCCATTTTTAAAAGACATAAATTTAACAAGTTAACATGTGCTTCTAAAATGTTAATATAAGAACTCATAATATGTAAAGATATTACAGTATGAAAACTAAAAAAATGAAGCTAACAGTTCTAGTAATAGCTCTAGTGAGGATTATGGAGTGAGGATTATGGGGAGGAGGACTATATATTGCTTAATTAAAAATTAGATTTATTTTATGGGTGAAAGCCATAAATGTGAATTTTCTCTCTGTAGGTCTATTTTATAGTTGTTGTTTTTTAATACATAGTTGCTATAATTTGTAAACCACCTTTTCTTTTTTTAAGTTTGCAGCTTAGAACCAGAAAATGTTCAAGCCGATCCAAAGAACTATACCAGTCTTCTTGTTACTTGGGAAAGACCACGAGTTGTATATGACACAATGATAGAAAAATTTGCTGTTTTTTACCAACAGTTGGAAGGAGAAGACCAGACAAAACATGAATTTCTAACAGATGGTTATCAGGACTTGGTAAATGACAATTTAAAAGGTTTTCTGTGAAGGTATTCTATAGAACTGAGAATCAAAATTTATGGGATTGCACAAATATAGTGGATTAGATTAGGATAAACTTGAATTTAAAATGCTTCAGCAGGATAATTGTTATGACAGCTTTTGCTTACCAAGTTGGTTTCACCTAATGCAGTACCCTAAAACCATTCCCATTCCTTACAACCATTTCCTTACTAAGACATTTCATGGATTGTGTAGATATTGGTATATAAAAAAAAACCTTGCCATAGAAATATGTGGCACTGGGACCCTGTTGGTGAAATTGGTCTGATGAGGAGACTAATATACCATCCCCACAAGCACATAGTAATCTGCCTATCTATTGGAATCTGCGAGTGGGTTAGTAGTGGAGTTTCCCAGGCTTCTGGTACTATTGAATATGAGCATTCCATCCATGGATATAGACCTAGAAACGAACCAGGAATATATGGTCATCATGGCAGCCTGTTTATCTCTAGCCTAACTCACAGTAGGGATTATGTATTAGATCTGGTTTTTAATTCAGGTCTATGGTGACATGATCTGGAATAGAGTGATGTCACTTTTAATGCCATGACATTTGTCTTGGAGTAATCTGTGTCTTGGAGTAATCTGTGACTGCTCTACTGCAGGAAGATAGGACCTAGTTGGATAATCTACCCCAGCATCTGATGGATTCTTATTGGGTTTCAGAGGGAACTTGGTCTTGCCTTGTAGCTCTGGTACATGGTTCCACCAGGGCCTTAGATGCTTGGAATGATGATGATTTGAAGTCTCCATGCTGATTATCTGGACATTTTTCAGCCAGATTTTATACCTGGTTTCAGTACTGTAATTGCATGGGTCATACCTTGTGATGAACATTGGTAGAATTTGTGTGGGGGTGGGGGTGCTTGGGCCTGAGCTTCCTGTTCTTCTTGGTTTCCTGGGCATGTTGAGGTAGAAAGCAAGCTCAAGCTTCATGTGCTGGTGGGCTCTATAACCTGCCCTAGGCCCCTACATGACCTGCCCCATCCTCCTGAGGCACTCCTACATGCCTCACCTCAGACTCTGTCCATTGAACAACTCAGAAGATCACTTAAGAGCCACAACCAAGAGTACTGGGATTGCAGTTATTAAGCAAAACAGTTACGTGACATATCATTAATGATCACTTCACTCAACTAAACATTCTGGTCCCAATTATGCTCGTAAATAAAGAATAATTGAATTGTCAGTGTCTGGACACTGTGAGAGTCTGGATAAGGAATAACTTCGGCTCAACCCTGGCAATATCAATGGCTATGGGTTTGGAGAACACTCCCGGATCTGAAGATCTTCCCTCTTTAACTCTGAGTGGAGCTGCATTCCCCAAACAGAATTGATATGCTGCTTGGAGCTCTTTCTGCACTAATGGTTCATTGCAGAACATTTAGAAGCTGCAATTGATCCCGGTTGTGGCATTAAGAGCAGCTTGAAATGCCCATTTAAAATCAGTGCTTCATGAGCTGAACTAGCTCCCAGTAAACTTCTGAGTTCAAATCCAGGTGGTGGTTGTTGCTATAAAGTCTTAGAGCAAAGTTGTTAGTGGGACACCCCTTTTTATTGTTTCTGCTAAACCTGCCAGATGGAACAGGTTGGCCCACTCCAGGTCTCATCTATTAAGCAGACATGCTTAAGACCCAGACATGCTTTCTCTGTCCCAGGACCTGTGGAGGAGGAACTCCCCCACCTCCAAGATTCAGATGGCCCTGACCCTGTTGGTGTTTTGGAAAGCCTTAAAAGATTTGACTTTTCCCACAAGCATGAACCTGGTTGGTTATTTGCTTATAGACTGCCTGTTGCAAGATTGATGGGATTGATTTGGACCTCCAATTGTTATTGTAGATGTTTTTTAATTGTTCTATTGGGTATTCCTTTTGCTTTATTATTTTTAGCCTGGCAGGATCATTGCAGCAGGCTGGCAGTCACATAACCTGTATAAATATATACATCAATCTCTTACAATAAAGATACTATCAGAAGCACAAGAAAAATCTATAATTTACTCATCTGAACAAATAATTACTCATCTGAAAAAAACTTATTATCACAAATGATGACAAAATCAGTGTTGTGCAGTTCACCCATCATTTAAGCCAATGATATTCAAATTCATATTGATTACTTGCCTTAATGGACATTCAGTGCAGCTTTTAACTCCAAATGCTTTTATGCTTAGTCCCATTTTATGCTTAGTCCCATAAATGTCCTTGTGGATGGTATCAGAAATATCATCTGATTATATTATAAATGGTTGTTATAATGTTATAAAATAATTGCTCTGTGAATCAGCTGCATATAATCATATACTAATACAAAACCTCTAGCTAGAGATACTATCCTCAGTACCAAAATAAATAAACTTTAAAAAGTTTAAAAAGTCTGCATGAGGCAGATTTCCAAATGCTGCTTCTTCTCCATCTACACTTTAAAAACTCTCTGGATTCTCTATAACACAATGTAATGGGACATAGGCATAACTGGAGAATAGACTCACTCCAAATCTTAGGTAAGTTAGCTTAAGGGATTTTAAGAAAAAGGAAGTTTTGCTGCCCACTTTTCTCTACTAGTCCATCTTGCAGATTGTCTTAGAGGTCATTTTCAGAGATGCTTTTTAAAAGCTGGGAAACCTGTAACAGACAGGTAAGAATATAAAAGTCTCAGTCGTCTGTATCTTTAATACAATTTGCAAGGCGAAAAGTTGGTGGTTTTTGTAGCCTGTACCAATAGTGTTAGTGGTATGCTGAATCCGCATCTTTTTTCTTTTAACAACGGTGTCATCCCTTGCATTGGGGTAGAGTTGGGGCGACTGAATGAAGCTGAACATTTACTAGCTGGATGCCCTTCATGCCTATGCAGAGTTTGCAGCAGATATTTTCACTTTGTGCCCAGAGAGAAAAATATCTGCTGTTACCTAGGATCGAACTGCCAGCCTCACAATAGTGACGTGAGAGCTCCACCTCTAGGCCACCGTGCTGCTCACTCTGGGTTCACATATGTTAACACGAATACTGTCTATTTCCAAATTGATTGCAACGATGTTAAATAAACTATGCAGATGAAGTACAGGCAGTCCTGGATTTGAAACTATTAATTTGAAGTTACGTTAGCACTGAAAAAGTGACTTGCAGCGAGTTCTTCCATTCACCCTGATTGCAGCATCCTCATGGCCTCGTCAAAATTTAGATGCTTGGAAATTGGCATGTATTTATGACACTTGCAGCATCGGAGGGTCATGTGGTCCAGGGGTGGGTTCTACTTACCTTTACTACCAGTTCGCAATGGGGCCACATGCATACGCTTGCTTTGCTCGTGCATGCGCGCGCATTCTCTTCTGTGCAAGCGCAGAAGTGTTTTCATGACATCAGGGTCAGTGGGCGGGGCCTCCTGCCAGTTTTACTATCGGTTCTATAGAACTGGTGCGAACTGGGGGCAACCCATCACTGATGTGGTTGGTCACCATTTGCAACTTTCCCAGCCAGTTTCCAACAAGCAAAGTCAATGGTGGAACCCAAATTCACTTAATGACTGCATGATTCATTTAACAAATGCAGTTATTTGCTTCACTTCCTTGCTTAGCAATGGAAATTTGACCCCCAGTTATGGTCATAAGTCGAGGAATTCTTGTACAACTGAATTTAAATGTGTTTAGGTTTGCAGCCATCATTAATGACCCATGAAGAACATAAACAAAAACATTTTCCCTTGAATATTATGAGAAAAAAAATCACACTTGCAATAATATATACTAAATATCTAATACACAGATATATATATATCTACTCTAAACATGCATACATAGACACATAAAAATATACTTCAGTCTTGAACAGAGTACAACCTACTAGACAGTTGTGGAACCTTTACAGAATCTTGCATTGTGGCTATTCAGTCAATGCTTAACAATTAATTTTCAGTTGTTTTCTTCATATAATGAGCTATAAATGGATGAGTGGAAGTGTTGGAATAATTAAAATTGCATATTTATTTTTACATTAAATTAATTTGAAAGCCTTTTCTTGTCAGTGGAATTTTCTGTGACTAAAGAAATATAGTATGTAATTTTATATGAAATACAGAAAGTAATACATATGGTTTATGAATTTAAATTATTTCAGGGAGCAATTCTGAATAACCTGCTGCCCAATACAAGTTACATTCTTCAGATAGTTGCTGTTTGTGCTAATGGTCTGTATGGAAAGTACAGTGATCAAGTTATTGTTGACATGCCTTTAGATGACCCAGGTAAGTTTACAAAGGTAAATTTTACTTAAAAATCCACAATGGTCTTTTACTTGCAAACCAGCTCAAAACACAATGCAATGGTATTTCTATATCAGTGTTCTTCACCTTAAATATCTCATTTCAATATCTCATTTTCAAAGATTCCTTAGAAATGTTAGAGCCAGATTTATTATTATAGAATAAAAATAATATCTGGGGGTCCATAATAAGTTTTATTATGAGCTGGTACATAAAATATGCCAAATATTACTTTTAAAAATAATAAATTAAATGTATTATTCTGAATATTATTATTCTGAATCTGAATATTATTAGATTCAGATTCCTAATCAACATAATTCCAATTGGAGAAAAAATAATAAGTGTCTGTGTTTAAAAGAATGTATAAAATATGAGTAATTTTTATTTATTAAGGAAAGGCCTATGACATATGACATAGTAATTAACAAATTCTGTTCTTATGATTCTGAAATTCCATTGC
The DNA here is from genome assembly GCA_032468215.1 of Stegonotus admiraltiensis. Taxonomy (NCBI): domain Eukaryota; kingdom Metazoa; phylum Chordata; class Lepidosauria; order Squamata; family Colubridae; genus Stegonotus; species Stegonotus admiraltiensis. The sequence goes on along the minus strand of JANHZT010007261.1, from coordinate 48,934 downwards.
ATGTGGCTTTTCTGAAATGAGATTTCAGTGCAGTGGTGATGGAATTCCCTTGCTTCTTAATGTTGAATTGCTGAAATCAGAAGACTAACAATTAATTGCACTTATTTCAAAACTTTATTTTCACTCTTGAAAGACATAATATGACTCACTTGTTTCATCTGTTTCCCACTGAAATGAATTTTCCAATTTTGCAGCCAGTATCTATTGTATTGTCATTAATTCCTTTACAAATTTCAGCTTTCATGTTAAACAATAGTGCTATTGCACATTTGCTGGAAGGAGTGAATTTCTGTGAAATATTCTTTGAGCAAATGTATTATGATGAAGCAGAACCATAAATATGGTTGTATTTAACATTTTTTTTCCAGCAGAACAAATTCTCCCTTTCTTCTCATAGATGTTCTTCTTACAGCCTTTCTGTTTCAAATCTAGTTCAGAAGGGTTGGTGAACTTTCAGGATTCAGCAAGAGAACAGACATCCATTCATGAAACACTGAATTTGCTTCCTTGCTTGTTGTAAAGGTTTTTTGTTGTTGTTGTTTTTAAAGAATATATTTCCAAACAGTTTTAAGTTGATAGTTTTTTACTCTTTTTTTCAGTCAGAGTAGCATGAATTCAGAGTAGCATGAATTAATAAGATTAATTAATGAATTAATTAATAAGATTAAAATTATTTGTTATTCCCTTTATCTTCAAAGAACTCATAAATCTATTCAACATTTGTTTTCTTCCAAGCAAGGAAGTATGACATTAGGAAACTTCTTTGTTATAGAAAGCTCGAGACACTATTTTGTCTTAGACAGACTTATTGTGATGAAGTTGAAAAAGTTCTGTTGCATTTCAGAGTCTTTCTTCTTGTCCCTTTTTGCATCTTCTCAAACGAGACACTTCCTGATTTTTCAGCCGGGTTTCTGGTTTATGCAAATAAAGTTCACTTGCATTTATTTCTTCATCAGTATTCAAGGGAGACCTGGCTCTTCATCATGAGCTAATGCTGTGTTCAGTGTTTTGCTAGTAATTTAAATTGAGCAAATGATGGCAAAAATACAAGAATATGTAAAACTTTATTAGTGCATGTTTTAAAAAAAGAAGAGAAGCAGCATTTGTTTATTTAAAGCGTAAAGTTTTTAGCTGGAAGCCACCCAGTGCAATTTTTATATAAGTAAAACGAAGTATGGGATCTGAAAATATTTACTTTTAAAAAGAGAAATAGAAAGGGGAAAGGTGTTCAGGCATCACTTCTCCATGGTTATAGTTTGCAAAAGCAATATCTGTAAGATTGCTGTAATTGTGACTAATGGATGAAATCAGTGGTGAAATATAAAATTTGTTACTACCGGTTCTGTGGGCATGGCCGGGGGGGGGGGCGTGTTAGTGTGACTGGGTGGGTGTGGCCAACTTTTTTTTTTTACTTTTAAAAGCATTTTCTCTACAACC
>JANHZT010007261.1:34778-46819 GCA_032468215.1 Stegonotus admiraltiensis | reverse complement strand
TTTTTTTTTACTTTTAAAAGCATTTTTTCAGCCGAAGAGGTTGTAGAAAAAATGCTTTTAAAAGTAAAAAAAAAGAAACCTATGATGATCCCGCGGCTCAGCTGGGCATGAGGGGGGGCAGGGATTTTTGCTACCAGCTCTCTGAACCATCTGCCACCGTCACTACCAAATTGGGCGATCCAGTCCGAACCAGGAGCATTTCACCCCTGGATGAAATAGAAAAATATTTAAACCAATATGTATATATGTATGTAGCGGTGTGTGTGTGTGTGTGTTTGTATGACTTTCAGTATTATCATATATATATGACTTTCAGTATTGAGAAGCCAGGGAATATCATCATTATTTTATCCATTAGCTTCTTAGTCTTCAGAACATAACAGGTAAGACAATTTTTCCTAAACATCTATTAAAATTCTGCATCTCTTTTTGCGTTGTTTTTTTTAAAAACTGCTGTGTTCCATGCTATTTTGTCCTAAATATGTTTTTTTTACACATGTATTTATGTACACTGTTTAAACACCTCTGGTGCACATTCTACACCAGAAAAGTGTGGTGCATTATTTTTTTTTTATTTGTATGGAACTTCCAATTATGTCCAAACTATTCCAATTACTCCTAAATTATTAGTTAAGGGGTACAACTAGTTCTTGGGCCAGATCGCACAGGCTTGCAAGAGGCAATTGTTAAATTTCCTGAAATTTTGTGAATTGGTTGAATTTGAGCCCTAATGACCCGCTTGCCAATCAACTTTTGGGTTAGCAGTGCAATGATGACAATGGAGTTGCCAAAGTTGAGTTTTAAACATTTACCAGCACATCAACGGTTGTAACCTTGTCAAGCTTCTTCCCTTTTAGCTTGTGATTTGCAAAAAATAGCATATGCCTACATAGATTTGTTTTTTCCTCAGATCAAATAAAAAAACTTGATATGGTTTTTGAGTAGCCTAAGATAAAAAATCATGAGTTGACTATTTAAATATATTGAAATTCTACCCTGCATTAGAATGAGGTTTATGATATAATACAATAATTAAAAGATAAAAGATAAATAATTACTGATAATGAAAAAGATACAGATGTATTAATACAATATTTGTCTTGTTTTACTAGCAGTCAGTTCCCAATGTCTATTTTATGCTGACATACCACACCCCAGCCTTATAAGTTATTAAAGGATTACAATTAGTAATAGCATAACCTTGTAATAAATGAAAACGTAAGAGTAACTTCTTAGACTAATTCTAACATTCCTATGGAATGGGCTGTACAGATGGACATGTTCAATAGATTCAAGTTTAAGAAAGTCACAAGGGTGCATTGATTTTCCTGCTTCCTTAATAAACAGACTAAGATATAATGTGGGAATTCATGACTGGAAATTTGACATCTTTTGTTTGGAAAAATTATTCACAAATTTAATATTTTGGAAGATGGTGAGGATATTTTTTGTGCTACACATTATCGATTTTAAATATATTATTTACTTAAAATATTTGATCCCAACTTTAAACATTCATCAAAATACTAAAACATAAAATATTAAAACAGAACATAATTCAGAGATGGTAATATCATGAATAAAATATGGGACAAGTAATATTAAGATTAACTTCCAAAGTATAGTATGACCAGTTCCAAAGTTAAGACACATAAATACAACTCTGGTACTATATGAATCAAAAGATAGATATCTAGATTGCATTTTCCCAATACATGTTTTATTTCATTATTATGCATTTCTATTATCTCTGTGGTCTATGATCCTGAGATCACCACAGTCACATATAACTTGGTTCTGGGACATAGAAGTTCCAATATTAAATTAAAGATTAGTTTTTTTAATCTTCCCTATACATTTGTATCCTAGAATAGATTGAGTCTATCAGAGTTTTCTAGATAATTATTTCTGCTCCTTTGATCATGTAATATCAGTAGTTTATAATATTTCTCCTATGTACCATACTACATCTCAGAAATAATTGTGCTGGAAACCAGAGTACAGAAATTATTCAGTAATTCCATTAAAACTTTTTAAAAATATTTGTAAAGTGTTTTTTTAAAAAAAACACTTTAGAATAGATCTTAAGCACTTAAACAATTTATTGTCTATGAATTTAAAAAGTCAGCTTAAACATTCATATTTTTCTTTTGTAGAAATTGAACTGTTTCCTGAATTGACTGAAACAGAAGATTATGAGGTATTCTTATTACATTATCTTGCAGGATATTATGCTACTGCTATTAGAAAATAAGTGTTTAATAGAATATTCAGTGTGAATATTTTGACATTTGAAGTAAAATATTTAGCTATCACAAAGTCAATCTAAAGCATTCTAAATAATATGGTAAGTTATATTAAAGCATGAAAAATGATTACATGGCTGCAATTCTATAGTGTCTAAAGGTAGAGCCATTGAACTAACAGCACATATATCTCAGCAGACACTTGTAGGACATGGCTATTGATTGGCTATATGAATCAGACCGATTTATATCAACGAACAGATACTAAAGTATCTTCTCAAAAATATACATTATACACAATGCAGAAAACAGCCGTACCCAAAAACAGGTTTTGCCATGTGTTCTTTTAAATAGGTTTCCCAGTCATGCTGTACTTCATACTTTGTTTGTTTGTTTGTTTGTTTGTTTGTCAAACATATACAAGATAACAAGTATAGGTACAGTATGAACATGAACATGAACAAAGAAAGTAAATACAGATCAATGGGAACAGAAAGACAGACGGTAAGCATGCTGGTGTGCTTATGCATGCCCCCTTTATGGACCTCTTAAGAATGGGGTGAGGTCCATGGTAGACATTTTGAGATTGAAGCTGTGAGGGTTTGAGGTTGTAAGAACAGAGTCGGGTAGAGCATTCCAGGCATTGACCACTCCGTTGCTGAAGTCGTATTTTCTGCAATCGAATTTGAAGCGATTTACCTTGAGTTTGTATACTGTGTGAGGATACTGTTTGAGGAGATGAAAAAAATGAATGTTACGATATATTTTACATTTTGTATCAGTAACTATTATCTAGAGAGAAAGGAAATAATCATACATAGAGCTTATTATTGGATGGGAATCAAATGTAATTCATGACATCTAATGAAATTATTTTCTGGTTCATTACCATATGTATTTCTTAATAGTGATTATGTATATCACTGATAACATTCTGTATGTTTGCAAAATTCTGGAATATTGCTAATTCCAAAACTTGAATTCTACTTTTGGCAGTCTTTTTCAAAAGGATAATCCAGAGAGAGGCCACATTTCAGTACTCTATTATATAGGGGTCCCCATCCTCAGGCCGCAGCCCACTACCAGGCCATTTCAGAAATGGGCTGTGGAAGTGGCAGGTGAACGTGGAGCTGTGCACATGCGCGCACTTGCCCACCACTTGGATGTAACCATTCCCTCTTCCTCCCCCCCCCCCATCTGCAAAGCCTGGGGATCACTGCTCTGCTACTATAAGCTACAGAAATACAATTCTTCATAATATCTTAGTTCATGTATTCAGGCATTATTTAAGAGGACATTAACTATATTTTACACATGTTTGTTGCCTGTTTTTAAAGGAGGAAGATGAAATGGAAGATGAAAGGACAGGGTTGGATGAAGATGCTACTGTAATTGCCAGTAGAGATAGTTCAACAAACCAAATACGAAAAAGCAAGTTCCAGTTTACTACACCTAGCTACAGTCAGGAAAGAATGGAAACAAAATTTAATGAAGATAAAACACAGAGATATTTCACAGAAGAGAAATACTTACCCGATCATTCCAAAACAATGTCTCATCAACCTTTTCCACCTATCACTGAAGGACTAAAGGGGGAAGAGGACAACGCCATGGAATTTCAAGCAGCAACAGCAATTGTTCCTCCTGCAAGCAGCTCCACCAAAGGTAATGAGGAAGAGTATGCACACACTTTTTCTGGCAATGAAACAACCAGAGAATCTGCTGCTGATAGTAGTGAAGATGATATAGAGGTATCTGCTTTTAAGCCTGACCTAGAAACTGACGACTCTTGGGGTTCCATTCCTATCACCTCTGCTACCTGGTTAGTTACTAAGGAGACGTCTCAGAAAAATACTTTTAGTTCTGGCAGTCCAGACACAACCACACAGGATGATCCTTCTCAAAACTATGTCAAAATTTTATCAGAAGACATGTTACCCTCGAAAGCAGAAGAATCTGCCCCCAAAATACCTGCAATCAATGAGAATGAGTGGTATCCTAATAGCACAGATAGTACTGCTGTTGCATTGGATAGCAAGGATCTTTCTAACATTAATTCCCCTATTCCTACAACAGCACTTTATCCTAGTGATCCCGAGGGGCCACAAGATACTTCAGTTGCAGTTACAGTATTGCTACATTCTTCTACCTTTGCTCTCTCCTCTTCTGAGTTATCATCTTACTCTGTCTCATCAAATTCTGAAGAACATGGTTCTGCTTCTTCTGGAAGTGAGGTACTCTCTCAGACAACTCAAGCAGTTTATAATGGTGAGATACCACTTCAACCTTCCTACAGTAGTGAAGTGTTTCCTCTAGTCACCCCTTTATTGTCTGACACTCAGTTGCTCAACACTTCCCCTGAAGCATCAAGTAGTGATGTGACCTTGCATGCTACACCTGTATTTCCCAGTGTTGATGTGTCATTTGAATCCACCTTGTCTTCCTATGATGATGTACCTTTGCTTCCATTTTCCTCTGCTTCTTCCAGTAGTAAAATGTTTCACCGTTTATATATGGTTTCTCAAACATTTCCACAAGCTGCTGCAGCTATTGAAAATGATAAAGGGTCCCTGCATGTTTCTTTGACATTGGAGGAGGGTGGCACATTAACCCAATCACGCCTCACTCAGTTTTTTGATGTGACATCATATCAGATGGTCCATGCTACTTCAGAGACATTGAGATTTGGCCATGATAGAACTCACTTGTTATCTCAAGTGGAACCACCCAGCAATGATTTCAATGGGCATGGAGTGTCTACAATGTCTGAATCTATTTATGCTTTATCTGGTAATGTGGGCTCTCCTCAAACTGCTGCTGCTTCTTATTACACGTCTGAATTTGTGCATGAGTCTGTTGGCACATTTCACCAGGGTCCATTGTTTAGCAGCTATAGCGATATGCCGGTGCCTAAGCCTTCTTCTGCAGTTTCGCAAGCTGATACTTTTCTGCGGCCACCATGTTTTCTTTCTAGTGAAATGGATTGCTCTGAAGCTCATTCTGGTAGTGAGTCCCTTTTGCCTGATACAGATATTTGGTTGGTACTGAAAGCTTCTTCGCATGTTCCTTCCAGTGAAGTAATGTGCAGCACACCTGTATTCACAGGTGAGGTTGAGATGACTCCCCAAAATGGTGTAATGCATGGATATGACAAAGGACTGCAAATTTCTGCTTTCAGTGAAATGGCTTCTCATACTGAAAATGAAATGACTGAACCTCCTTCACCAGTTTCTAATTATGAGATTCCTAAGCAGGATACACGTCCTCAAGAAAGCCTCATTACTGTCTCTAGTGCAAAGGGAATCCTGCCAGGATCTATTGCTTTTCCTGTTACTAAGGTGTTTGATTATTATGTTAGTAAGCGCTTGGAAAATGTTCCTATTCAGTCTTTGCATGTTACAACTCCGGCCTTTGATGACACTTTGCTTAAGCCTATGCTTAGTGCAAGCTCACAGCAAGCTTCCTCTACCCCTGCTTCTAGCAAAACACTGCCTTCTCCCAGCCAGCAGTACTTTTACTGGGCTTCAGCTACCCTAAATAATATTTCATTGCTGCAAACCTCCTTTCAATCCTCCAATGACGATACAGTGCATAAAACATCTGTGCCTGGTGATCCAGTACTGGTTGAAAATGTTATAAATGGTCATAGTAGTAGTTCTGTTTTTAACCAAATGTTGCCTCAAATGGCAACAAATGCAGCTGAAAATAAAAAAGTATTGCATTCTACATCAAAACCATCTGCTGTTAATATATCCTATATTGTTGGTAAGTCTATCAGTTCACCAGAAAGTTTAACTTTTCCCCATGTAAGTAATGAATACATCTCTCCCTATTTGCATAAGAGTGAAGACATACAACAGGTTTCTCCTTCCTTGTATAATAATGGTGTGCCGTATCCACCAACCAATTTTGAAAATAAAAATGCTTTCCCCCTGAATGCAATGAATACAGTGACTATTCCTATTGGGCCAACTGAAATGTTGCCAAATGCAGCTGCCTTTACTCAGACTTACAGCCTTCCAAATGATTTGCCAAAGGCTGAGTCTCTCACTTTATCCTCAAGTGCTAAGATAGTTGATGTGACGTTTTCTATGCCTGAAATAATTTCTGATTCTATTCAGCATGCCTCTATCAATGCACATAGTTCTCTTACGGCTGATTCTTCCAGCAGTGAGGGCAGCAAAAGTTTAAACCCTCTATTAATTCCCACTCAGTTGCTCCCCACAACCAGTTCTGATCCTGAATTGTGGTCTTCTCTTGTTGATCATGAATATGATGAGTATGATAGTGGCTTGCCTGTAAGTGGTTGTCACACATGCATTTCCAACAGAGAAACTCAGGAAGAGGTAGATGAGCCAGATACTGACCTAAACAGTGTGAACAGTCATCAGAACATAATTAGAAAACTACATTTTGAAAGGCCTCAGAAAAAGGAAGCAAAGAAAATCCTCAGTTCTTTGTCAGACCGTACAGTTACTGAGGAGACGGACCAACTCAAGCAAGCATCAGTTCCAGCCGTGGCTCCAAACAGGAAGATGAAGAAACACGGTGATCAGGCTTTACTGGATAATTCCATTCAGACTCTTAGCAGACCATTGCAAAGAACATTAGAGTCTAAATCTTGGGCAGTTTTTACCAGTGATGAAGAAAGTGGTTCTGGCCCAGGTACCTCAGATAGCATAAATGAGGAGATGTCCACAGATTTCAGTTTCTTTGATGTTAATGAACATGACCTGGAGGGGGTAGTTGGAACAGGTAACTCAGAATTAACTCCTGGACTGCAACAGTCATCGATAGAATTCATATCTAGAGCTGTCTCCACAGTATTCAACATTTCTGAGGCAGGTTAGTTGTGGGTGGGTATTCATGATTTGCATAGCTATAGCAGTCTTCTAATTTGATTTTAATATCTTTTTAAGGAGAATTCTGTGGATTGTAACTTAGAGGCAATACTGTGAGAAGGCCCGTGTTCATTCAAAACAATGTGTTCTCTGAATCTAGGAAATGTTCATTAATATGACACTTTTTGGAGATTAAGTGCAAAACATTTTCTTTATGATAGCTTACGTTCTAATATAATACAAAAGGAAAAAATGAAGTGGGATGGGAAGAAAACAAAGCGTCAGTATTGACTTTTAGAACTATGAATTGATTATATAATAGCTGGAATAGCTGATGATAAGACAATTCTTGGTAAGGAAAAGCTTTTGATCTCAATAGTTTTGGCGTAAAGGCTTTGCTATCTTCCCTCACACTAAAACTGAAAGAAGAATTAAATCTTTCTTTATATCAATATGACTTAATTTAAAATAAACATTAGGGAACTAAAATCAGTTTTTTATTCACATGATATAATGCAATGTCAAATTATGGTCTCGTATGATACAGATTTAAATTAAATTTGATAAATTAAGTGTGAACTGCACACTGAAGCTGTATCTGTAGAGGGCAGTATTATATAACCTTTTATCTTTTGTGTGTAGGAAAGAATTGTGTCTTTACATTTCTGAGACTTCAGCCTCATACACAAGAATTTGAGCTACTGTGCATGGTTATAAGGCTAAAGATTCTGAGGAATACATTTTGTTTTCTTTTTTTCTTTTTACCTTCACTGAAATGAAGTTACGGGTATCCAGCATTTAGATTTTAGATCATCACATGAAATATTCACCATCGGAACAATCCAGTAAAATGTATACCCATGTGTCACACTGAACAGCCTTCTAATAGTATCATCAGTCAGATTATTGACAATTTGTATAAAGGGTAGAAATGAAATATACATATTCATGGGAAGCAACCTTTGATTTTCTACCCCTTTCTGGTATTATAACAATATTTCCTTCTACTCTACTTTATTTTTATTTCAGCAGAGCAGCAGTTAAACATTAATGTTTTCTATGAAGTGGTATTTTGCTAATCAACTAGAAATGCACATGAAACCTAAGTACAGGAAATAGGAGTTTTGAGTAAGCCTGAAGTCGTGCAAATGGTTTTAAAGTGTTCTTCATGCACACAAGAGAAAATCACTTCATGGATTTTCAAGTCTAAATGAATGGATTGAATATTAGGCTTATCTGTGGCTATAGACTGTGGCTGAGTGGCTTTATTTATTTATTTAGCAAAACGCAAGATTCAGTGACCTGGCCCTTTGACTCTAAACCATATGAATGAGTAAAGCTTTTTGGCCCCTTAATAAATGAGGTGCCCCATTGTAATCATTCATCATTACTACCTTTGAAGCAGCAGGGTCTGCACATACAAGCTATTTTCTGAATGGCCAGCAGCAGCACAGCTTAGAGCAGTCTTGTTGGGTGGAGCAGCACTTACAGGTTGTTACCATATCTGAATTGCACAAATCCAGACAACTGTAAGACAGCAAAACTGAAGAGTTTTCTGTATCTCTTTGATGCCACCTAGAGTTCATATTATGCAACACAGAATATGGCTGGCCACTCTGCTATCCACAGCCCTCTTCTGCTGGTGACTAATTCTATCTCCACTCTACAAACCTAGGCAAATGCCAAGGTACTTCTGTGAGTGTGCACTAGTCTTCCAGCAGACCATAATGGGGGAGTGGGGGGGATGTTAGAGTGAAGATCCAGGATAGGCTGCAATTCTTGCATATCCTAAGGTGGTCATCATCCCTGCTTTGACTGCATTTATGGCACTGACTTTAAAAATACCTGTTATTCCAAGAATGCAGGGTTGTAATAAATAAATGAATATTGGCAAGGAGGATGATCTGATTAATAGCATTCCTTTAGAAGTAGGCAATTTTTTTTATCAGATTAAGATTTTTGTGTTGTTCTCTATAAATGGTTTTTAAATGCAGTCCGTTATTCTTCGTTCATTATACAGTACTCATTATGTTTGCAAGGCTCCTAAATACCCCAGCCTCTTCAGTGGAGGAAAAATCTCTTCAATGCTTTTAGAAGTGTTGATTTGTTTTCTGCACTAAACCCACGTGGAAATTCTAATCAGATTATGCAGGTCGAATCTGTGTGACTAAGACAAACTTGTTGCCCTGAACAGATTCTTGACAGTCAATAGATAGTGTTAAATAGATTATTAAAAAGGCTACTTACTTTTTTTTTGGCTGTGCATTTTGGTGTATGAAATTCACAGTTTATATCCTTCCATTGTCAGTAATATAAATTCAGAAATCTGAAGATGTTTTTTTTTAAAAAAAAAAACTTCAATTGCTTTACAGGCATTAAGATGTTCTGTTCAATCTTGTGTAGTGGGATACGCTGATAACTTAAAATAGAGAAGCCTAATGTTATTTTAGATGCTAATACTTGTGTGCAGTTTGGTATGAATAGTGACTGCCTTTTTCCTTAGGATTTTGTGAAGTTTTATATGCACCCGCCCCTTTTGCACAGCACCTACTTTTTCATGATGTCACAGTGAACAAAATGCTATTTGGTTTTTGCTATTTGGTCCATACAAGCTTAATCAGTCTTTCCCTTTCTTTCAGTCCTTTTTCTGTGCTTTCCAAATCTGCTTAGAAGGATCACTGACCTCTTTGCAGAAGGAGAAATCCATTTTGCTAGCCATATCCATTCTGTTGATTGTTGAACATAACTCCATGGGCCACACAACATCTTCTTGAAATCATTGTCAGGATCTCTTAAGTGTAACAATAGTTTAGAATTGTTCCTAATTTTTTTTTTATCAGGGCTTATTTCTCTAGTCCTGTGATGCAATTTAAATACAGACTTTTCCATCAAGTTGGGTATTTACTAAAATATAAACTACAAAATTTGGCCCAAAAAAGCATTTTCTATTTGTCTTGATAGAATCATTTATTTCAGATAGTAGGTTTCCAAATTTGGCACCCTGTCATGCTGTCCTCCCCCATCCCATTATTATTACTGTTTTCATTTTCAACCAAGAGCTCAGATTTATGTATGGGTTCCACAAATGCATTTATATTGTCATTGCTGGGAAATTTACTTAGAAATATTTCACAATATGTGCCTATGTCTCCAGACTATGTTAATACTTCAAATATACTCTATGAAGACTTAGAAGATTATAATTTTAGCTTCTAGCTTCTACTTTTTTCATTAGATCATTACAATATATTGAGCTTTTATGGAACCATTTATAATTACAGAAAAATACTGCCATTTGATGTCAATATATTAATGAAGAAAAGCAGACGTTTTGATACAAAACATTCTATGATTTCTTCCAAGTTCTCCTGGCAGAAAGGTTAAGCCTGGTCTATTTCTGAGTTGTATTGTTATAGTAAAATCCTATTTTCTTATGGGAGTTACCTTAATGCAGGTATGATCTTCAATGAAGAGCATATTCAAAACATTTAATTATAAAGTATGAATAAAGAATAAAAATGGTAAGTTAGAAACAGTAATCGCATCCCATCAGCATTAAACTATAGGGAAACATATATGAAATTATTTTTATTGTTTCTAACCATAAATAAATAGAGTACATGCCTACTTTATTATTCTGGATTGAATCAAACCTGATTTTTTTCACCATAAAGATCATGAATGGCAGATGGAATTCTGGACTCTGAGAGGGTTCAGTTGCTTAAGCATGACTTTTCCTGCTTTGCTGCCTTTTCTGTCTATTTCCCTCAAACTGGTTTGCAAATGTACATGTGCTGTCTATGAATACACACATTCACACACATTTTGCTCTGTGTGCTAAAGCTATGGGTAAGTGACATTAACCCAGGGTTCTGAAATCATGGCCAGTTATGTGGTGTCTTTTGCCAAAGTTTAAATATAGGCTGTTTCAATTTTCTCCGACTGCAGAAGCAAGTAATAGTAGCCATCAGTTGATTATTGGACTGCCAGAACAGAAGACAGTTATACCGCTTGTGATCGTGTCAGCCTTGACATTCACCTGTCTAGTGATACTTGTTGCTATTCTAATATACTGGAGGTAAGCTTTTCTTTTTTGTCAGCCTCATTTATACTCATTTTTGTTAATAATTTCTCTGCCTGATACTGGTAAATCCTGTTGGGGTAATTTCTTAATAGACAGTTAATGAATTCAGATGAATGAATTTAATAGAAAATCATAATCGAAAGTCTGAACATATTAGTTCCTTGTTTGAAGTAAAATTTCAACCATGTTAAAACGGTGTTAAAATATTAAGAACAATCCTAAATATGCACTGTGACATTGAGCAAATGGTGGCTGATACTTTTTCAACTGAAGTAATACATCGTGCTGGATAAATAGATGGTCTTTAGGGTTATGTTAATTCTGTGACCATTCCTTTGAATTGTTGAGGAGATTATTTCTCCACAATTTAAGGTCCAAGCAAATTACTACTATGAAGATGCACATATTTGATTGGGCACAAGAAATGTTTGCTTGAAGCATAATTTAAGCCAGTTCTGTTAATATCTGTATAATGTGAAAACTCATATGGACATTGTGATTATTAGTACTATGTGTAAAATAGAAGGGCAGTGATTTCAGTTGATATGAGGGATTGGGAACATCATCAAAAAAAGGCATGAATTTCAATTAATCATTGGATCTCAGTTTGTATTATTGTCTCAAAACAAATTTATCAGATTCATGTTAAAGTGCAAATCAAGCAACATTTCCTATGTCTCTAGTCTTCTTGGCACATCTTAATTCTGGATGTGGTAAAGTCACATAAAAACAGATGAGGAATATTAAAGTTGTTTTGTAGAGCAAGGGATTAATTACATATTAATTAGCCTGAGTGGCGTAGGAGATTAATGCCTCCTACTAAAAGGCAGTTTTAACATCCAGCTGCCTGCAATTACTGCGAGTTCAATT